>PVLA01006486.1:0-122881 GCA_004027455.1 Hydrochoerus hydrochaeris | reverse complement strand
GCAGGACAGCAATAGGTCCTGTGCCTGTCTTAGGCGGCCGGTGGTGTAACATATGTGTCCTAGTTGCCCGTCTTTGGCTGCCTGTCCAGTGTCTCAGGGCAGTTGTCTCACAGGAACCCCGCAAATCCTCCTCCATGAGCTCTCCCATTTAAAGCCTCTGTATAAACTCTCTCATACTACTCACAGAAGGTAAAATTTCGCAACCAGTCCTCACAAAGGGGTTATCTAGAGGGCCTCCAGCAACCCCCCTGGAGTCTCCACCCTCGACTTCATATTGAGCATTACATAAAAACATGCACATGTGAACTACACAAATTACAATTATCAGTACAAAACATTTCAAGATCCCTGTGCCCAATTCCCACATGCGGCATCCTTTTCCTGGAGAAGCGATTGTCACAAGGCGTGGATGGACTAGGACGCGGCATGGACAGAAAAGGGCGCCGCATGAATTTTCATCAAAGACTTAAATAATATATCTGAACTTATTGTAGTTTGCAGGTTTGGGCATTTGTTACTATATCCCCACTAAAATGACTTTGATGTATACCTTTCCTTTGGCTTTTTCTGTTATAATCCCACTGTGGTTTCTCTTGGGACCCAAATAATCCAGCAGTTGGCCAGTTATCAGAGCGCAAAGCTGGGAAGGCTTCATCATTAGCCTGCTTAGCAGCTCTTATAATCCTTTTCCTTTCTACTGCTGGCTGAGTAGCAAGAAACCACAATGAACTAGGCATCTCACCGGATTGGGTAAGAAGCCATTGTCAGGTTATAGAAACCTTCAGCGACCTTGTCAGAATCCTCCAGAATCTACCCAGTTTTTCCTCACACTGCTGAAGGATATCTGTAATACCTGTATATCTGAATATCTGTAACTGAAAAGGGACTTGCACTCGGATGATACAATCAGTCCCTGCTACCTTTTTTTTTTTTTTTTTGAGACAGAGTCTCACTCTGTAGTTCAGGCTGGTCTTGAACTTATTGTGTAACCCAGGTTGGCTTTAAACCCACAGCAGTCCTCCTGTCTCAGCTTCCTGAGTACTGGGATTACAGGTTGCACCACTGAACCTGATGCCTGCCACCTGTTGAAGGGGTAGATTGGTGGCTGGCAGAGAGGTCAAGTTCCCTGTATCTGGGGTTCTATGGCAGGTACACCCAGAACCGGTGTGGAGTTGACTTTATCCTAATAAAGTTGGAGTTGACCGGTATGGCCTTTATCTCCTGAAAGTGCTGGCCGAGCCGGTTGGCTGATCGGTAAACTGTGGGGAGAAGGAGCTGACACAAGGGCGTCCTCAGCAGCATCAACTCCTGAGGGAGGATTACTTCTAGGGTATGGATCAGGCCTCTGGTAGAGGACCATAAAGGCTTGAAAAGGACACTTCTGACCATTTTCCTGTTCCTTGCAGTAAACATAGAATTGAAACATGGCATTATATTTCAGGCTACTGTGGGTTGTCCATGGCTCAATTTGCCTAAATGAATACATAGACCATTTTTTATTACATGGAAATATAAGGTGATGTTTCTGGAGACCTTAGGATAGAATTCTTTCCAGTGGTCAAGAAGACATCTGATTCAGAAAGAATAGCTGTGTCTGTTCCCTACTATAGATAGAAGAATAAAAGTTAGCTCATGGCTTATCCCTGAGTTAGTCCATAACCCACTAGTGGGGATTGACAGGGTACCTCCTGATATCTCCTAAAACTTTCAGCCCCAGGGTCGTCATGTAGTAAGGCTGGATTCCTTGGGATTAGGTCATAGAAGCCTTATAGAATCTTGCCCTGAGCTAGTTCCCACATGGGACCCTGACAGGACATCTTTTAGACAATCTATGGCCCACAGTGAGCCATTTGTTATCACTGAAAGCTCTAAAAGGTTCGCCATCACTGTGCTAGACTATTTTATATTTTATCAAAACGCTCCCTGATATGGGTGAACTCCATAGGGCTAGAGGTCTCCAGTCCTGTGTGGGCTCCTGCCACTTTTTCTTTTCTTTTTGTACTTTTTCTTTTAAACTGTATAATCTCCTCTATGTCCACAAAGAGTCCAGACATGGAGTTTAGAACTGGGATGCCCTAGTGGTCAGATGCCTCTTAGCCAATTTTAAAACCACCTAATACCCTGTTTAGGGAGGGCTATCAGTTGCTTTGCAAAGCAGAACCCCCGAGCCCCACCAATTCCCCACTGATGGGGATCTCAATGCCTCTGGCTGAGAAATGGGTACTTCCCCAGTTGATATTCCACTAGGTCCTAGAAGAATTGACTCAGCCAGAGCCAGCTCTGTCACCTACTTTTTTACTGTCTCTTGGATTTTCTGGCAGCCATAGGTGAAAGTAGAAGACAATTTTAAATGGACAAATTTTACTGTTTCAGCATGGAAGGTGTGCAGAATTTAAGAGATGGTAGAGATCACTGGGAAACAGGAGGGTTTTATTAGGTACACCTGACATAGTCCACACTTTAAGTATTAAGTATACCTGACTCAGTCCTTTTTCTGTACAAAAGACTGAGCAGCAAACAAAAGAAGAAGCTCTTGTTCTGTACATTTGGTCAAGGGGTTGTTGTGAAACTGGAAGAGGGGTTTGTGCAAAGTTACAGAAACTGAGACAAAGGCAGTATTCACACAGTAAGTTTTGTAACTTACCCTTGAAAGAAAAAACAGAACATTTGAATCTTGTGGGGACAGGATGTCACAAACCTGGATGTTGGGACTGAGGATTTAGCTCAGCAGCATGAGTGCCTGCCTGGCAAGCACTAGGTCATGAGTTTGATCCCCGGGACAAAAAAAAAAAACAAAAAAAAACCTGGATGTTGATGATGCCATGGGGTGTTACAGAACTTTCTTCAGGCCCATAATTGTCATTCTTAGCAGGAATAGAGCAAAGGTCAGCCATAAAGGAAAACAGATCCCAGTGGGAACAGATGCCACAGGAGTCTGTTTACAGGAATATAGTTGTTAACCTTGTTAGTAACCTCACAGAAGTATGTAGTTTCAAGGAAGGCAGTTTGGGGGAGAATTAAGCTTGGTTTTCTTCTGAGTTCTGGTTTGTTTTTTTTTTCTTTTTGAGACAGGGTCGCACTATTAGCTCAGGCTTGCCTTGAATTCATGGCTGTCCTCCTGCCTCAGCCTCCCAAGTGATGGAATTTCATGCCAAGCAGACATTATTTTCTTTCTAATTATTTTTTTATTTTTAATTTTTATTATATTTTTGACCCATGGTCTCACCATGCAGTTCAGGCTGGTCTGGAGGTCACTTTGTGACCCAGGCTAGTCTCGAACTTGCAATGACCCTCCTGCCTCAGCCTCCCGAGTACTAGGATTATAGGCGTACACTACCATGCCCAGTTACTGAGTTCTAATTTAAAGGCACTGAAATTCCCAACTATTTTTCCCTGAGTTGCTCAGCACTGAAAAAGCAAATAATTTGAATACTCTGATAGATGAAAGCCTGAGTTGGGTGTAGGGGGAAGGGACAGGAGGGATCCAGAATGTCCCTCAGAAAGAGGGAAGGAAAGAACAAAAGTAACAGTCAAAGGTACTCAGTGTGATTACCTCCCTGCCTCTGCCAAGTCGCCACCTTGGAACAATGCAAGCGGCCATGAAGCAGGGTTTAAGAAGAAAAGGTCAAGTTTCTCCAAACTTCCCTGCCCTATAGCTGTTGTTCTTTTTCTAATACAAATAAAAGCAGTAACTTTGGCTCCTTTAAGTAAAGTTTTATAACTTCTTGTTCCTCTAATGTTCTGTTTTGCCCAAGTAAACCCACCAAAATATGTTAAATTGCAAAAGTGTCACAGCTTGAAAAACTGCCTTTCTTTTAGTTCTGTAAACTTGCCCACCCACAAGTTTCATGCTGTTAGGGGACTTGAATTCTGCAACAGCCATACAGGCCTACACAGGACAGAGCACCCTGCCAATTGCACTCCACAAGGAATAGGACCAGGCCCATGTTTCCTGGTTCCCTGATGAGGGCAGCTATACCCATGCAGTGACACTCTCCAGCCATCTGCCTCCATTAGGGTCAGCTCAGGTTCATCCATAGAGGTGTGTATGTCACAGCCTCTGGAATGGAACTCCCACACTGCATGGACCAACAACAAAGTACAACTTCAGTCAATCCACAGGGGTCCTCTTTCCCCCTCTAAAGGCAGACGTCTTTGACTCCACTATCTGGCCATTGCCAAATAGCGACCTTGTCAGCCACTCATCCCCAGAATCCATCCTGTGCACCCAATAAAAGGGAAGAGAGAGGGTCTCCCTGAACAGGTGAGGAGTGGCCTTCTTTTCTTGACTGGTTTCTTAGTTATTGACTGGTGGCTAGTGATCTCTGCTGATGTCTATTAATATCTCTGTTTTCCAGTAATGTCTCCTGGTGTCTATTAATCTTTCCTGGTTGGTTCTCACCCAAAAAATGTTACTGCAAATGGGAAGGTACAGTACAGGCCAGGCTCCTGTGTACAACATGCAAAGAGTCGCCAAGCACACATTCAGTAGCGAACAATGAGCAGCTACATTTAATGAAGCTCACAGAAAGTTGTGCTCAGGGCAAGTGTATACCAACAAAACACATGGAACAGACAGAAAAATGGTACCAGGGTAACAGAGAAGTAAAATCCCTGCATCCAAGTTCTAGCACATGGAAACAGGAACAGCAACTGCCCCCAGTAAATCAGGCTTTTGGAATTTAAAGGATATTACCTCAGCCCTAGCGCCTCTACTGGATCTCTAGGTGTGATTGACAGGGATGATTGACAGGTGATGAGTGGTGTTACGGAGTATGGTGAAGGTGACTGGTGGTCAAGGTAGGAAATTGTATCCTAAAGCTTCAGAGATTTCCTGGGGTTTTGCTACTTTATTTTGTACCAGTCTTAGGACAATGAAAGGAAGAATAGCTGTAGAGCACTGTTTAGAATTAAATGGATGGGGCCAGGGATTTAGCTCAGTGGTGTAAACACTTGCCTGGCAAGTGCAAGGTCATGAGTTCCATCCTGGGTACAAAAAAAAAAAAGAAAGAATTAAATGGATGGAAGAGAGTGACTCCCTCATCTTCATTGTTTCTAACTGTATTAAACTGATTCATTTGCTTCTTGTTTTCCCCCAGTTCTCGTGATTGAACTCAGGGCCTTTGCACTGAGCTACAATCCCAGTAGCTCATTTTTATTTATTTTGAGACAGGGTCTCACTGAGTAACAAAATTGCCAGACTGGTCTCAAACACACAATGACCCTCCTGCCAGCTTCCCGAGTGCTGAAATTACAAGTTTGCCACAGGGTCCAACTGAACTAAGAATTACTTTGAACTAAAATAAAAGCATTTGAGTTCCTGAAGCACTTGTCTGCTGGAAGGCAGAGGATTTCCCCAAAATAGGAAAAAACTCAGTTGGCAGGAGAACCCTCCCCAGAAGCAATTTAAATTTCTGCTTCTCAGAGAAATCAACACAATGAAGCAGACATTGGCACAAATTTTTCATCTCTTATCTGTCCTCCTAAGAGCTGGTACATATTTCCTAAAATCCATGTACTTTCCTGTAATGCATTAGGTGCTTAGATTCTCAATATAACTGTCCCTTCAGTTCCTCATCTTTAGGTATTTCTTCTTCTTTTTTTTTTTCAGACAGAGTCTCACTATGCAGTAGTTCAGGCTGGCCTTGAGTTCACTATGTAGCCCAGGCTGGTCTCGAACTCACAGTGATCCTCCTGCCTCAGCCTCCTGAGTGCTAAGATTATAGGAGTGCACCACCACACCCAGCTTGTGGTTTCTTTTGTGTTTGTGTGTGCTGGGGACCACCTGAATATGCCTAGACGCAATCATTGTAACCAGGTCCCAGTAGCTCTTGTTTCTTTGTTTTGGGGCAACAAAGATTGATGCCTATAAAACAGCAAGTAATGGGGAATGACTGAATGCAAGTTTATTAGAAAGAATAAATGAAAAGCTCTCCACTAGTCAGAGAGAGATGTTCCAGGAGGTGAACACCATGGAAGTTCAGACACAGAGGTCTTTATACGGTTTTCCATTCCATTGTATGTGGCAGAAGGCAGGAAGGCTCCTGCTTGCTGGTAGGCCTTTGGTGTCCAGAGGACAAACTGCTTCATTTGCATTAGTATCTGGGTTTTTGTTGTTGTTGTTGTTGTTTTTATTTTGTATCTGTTTTTTGTCTCTTGTATTTCATTAGTTTGTTTGGGCTCCCTGATAGTTTGTTTGGGCTCCCTGCTATGTTAACTCACTCAGGCCCCAACTGTTGAGTTTATTTTAAGTTAATTATTCAAGACCTATGTCCTGTCTGCCTAACTACCCATATCTTCTGGCTTCATCAGGACATAGTCAAGGGATCATCATAGGGATGTGGAACAATCATGTGTGGAACAACCATATAGGACAGCATACACCTGTAATCCCTGCAATCAGGAGGCTGAAGCAGGAGGCTCACAATGAGCTCAAGGTCAGTATGAGCTACATAGTATCTCTCTTCTCTTTCCCTCTCCTTCCTTGCCCCTCCCCTCCCCGCCCCACACTAACAGGGAATAGACAAAATCCTGGGCTATCTCCTACTAGTCATTAAAAACATGATTTGTGTTTTCTTCTGAGGCGGTCAAGGACTTAAAAGCCATTTTCACTACAAACTAGGGCCTGCAATGCCCAATAGGTAAATCAAAGCAAAACAGTTTGACCATTTTATACATTTGTTACCTTAATACTTTAGGTCAATGCCAGGCACAATGGTATAACCCACCAGATAGTCTTACAGGCAGCTGAGTTAGTTAGTTAGAAATATTATTGTTAGACTATTCTGGCACAACAGAGAATTAAAAGTACAAAATGAACAGGTCTATTGAGTTGAGAATGTGGAAAGGAGCACACAACCCCTGGCGGCTGGACTGTCTCCTTTGACCAGATACAGAGAGGCAGACAGTTATATGACCTCTGATTGAAGTGGTGCACAGGGCGGATATTGATGACCTGTGATGAACCAATTGGAATTCTCTGTGTGTGCAACAGGAAGGGGAGTTGTAATTAGGGCTGAGGAAGAAGGAGGAAGTGGTAAGCGTTTCCCCTTTGGCCTTCCACCACATCAGACCACTGCCATAACTGTGCAGTAATTTATGCTAGGGCAAGAGCCTTTCATTCCTATCTTTGTATTGTTAGCAAAAGGGCGTGTCATGTTGGGGTCTAGGAGGTTGATGGGATGACAGTTGATGCCCATGTAGAAGCTGGTACCAGGTGTTTCAGCCAGGACAAGGAGTTAATCATTGGCGAACACTCACATCCTAGATTGGAGGAATAAAAAACACAAGGTGCTATGAGGAGGCAGATCACTAGCATATTTAAAGAACCCAGGAAAGGTAGAAGGAAAAATGCCCTTGATCCAAATGTGCCGTTCCATCAGGGACATGGTGAGGAAGAATCTGAAAAATAAGCATGGAGTTGGGAGGGGAGGAGTTACAAGAGGTAATTATTCCCCCAATCTGAAAGGGTAAAAGTTAAAAGTGTCAGTAGGACTTGTCCTTGCCCCGGAGTTGAGCTGGAAAGAATAAGAAGCATGAGCAATATAAGGCCTGACAGTTGAATCATGTTTGGGAAATTATAGAATGGGATGGGGAGGGCCGTGGCTGTGTCACTATAAGTGACGTGAGATCTTAGACCTACAGGAGTCTCGTGTTTAACTAAACAGCTGAGGGTGGAGAGAACTAAGATAGTTATAGTGAAAAAATTAACTAATAGAATGTAAGGGATCAGGAACCAAATAGGATAACAAAACGTGACCTAGCCTGCAAATTGTAGCTGTTGGGCCTTGGCAAGATGGAGATGGGAGATAGGAGATGAGATGACCACTCAGGATGTTTAGAGCCAGGAAAGTTAGGGTTAGGAGGGCACTGCTTAGCTTGAGTGATGTGGAACCAGGAGGGCAGTCCAGCGACCTTGAGCACCATTGAAGTTCTGAGGAAGACCAGACAGGGGCCACTCCATTTTAGTTGTAGTCCTGTTAAGAGATCTGAGGAATAAAGGCTGGACCATTATCTGACTGGATACTCTGAGGTGAACCAAACCTTGGGATGATTTGCTATAACAGAACTTTAGAAACTATATCCGTAGTCTCCCTGGTTATGGGAAAGGCTTTTATTTATCCTGAACAAGTACAAACAAAGATGAGAAGATATTTCAGAGTTTTGGGGTGGTGCATTTGTGTAAAATCTACCTGCCAGTCCTGACCAGGGGTGTGTACACAAAACTGATGAGAAGGAAAGGAAGGGGGTGGTATGTGTCTCTGAAGAGAGGGTCTAATATGGAGATTACAGGTGTAAGTTGTTGAGACCTGAGGTTGTCTGGGTCTAAACACAAAGGAACCCTGACAATCAGGGTGTAGGGGGATGGTAAAAAAAAAAAGACATCTTTAAGGTCTACGACTATGAAGGGAATGGTGGAGGGAGGGTTTGGCACCATTGGGAAAATTGGGGTAACAGCATCACTGATTACCCTAAGGTCTTAATACCAAGGATAGGACCCATTAGGCTTAAGTATCAGGAGAATGGGAGTATTGTATGATGAATGGGTGAAAGAAGACCATTGCCTAAGATGCTTGATTATAGGTTTAAGACCCCATAAATGTTTGGGAGCCATAGGATACTGGGGAACACAAGGAAAAATTGAGGGATCCCTGAGACGAATTAAAAGAGGCATGACATGGGTAGTGTGGGTGGGGTTGGAGGATCCATCAGAGAAGAAGGGAGAAGAGGGGAGAGCTTTGCAGCACACTGTGAGGGTGTTTGGAGGATGAGAGCTGTGGAGAGGGAGAAGGTAAAGAAGAAGTTAAGCTTTTGAAGAAGATCTCTACCTAAAAGGGATGTGGGACATGTTGGAATTGCTAGAAAGCTATGGGTCTGCACATGCTGTGTAGGTTGGCTGTTAACACCCACTACAGAGACTGAGGACTTAATACAAGGCCCTGAAAACTCAGGAAGAACTCTATACATGGCCTCTATGTCCACAAGTACAGAGAATGTCTTACCTGAGACCTCCAGTGGGACTTGGGACTCTGAGGATACCTTAATGGGGGCTATGGACCCCGAGCCCCATTGGTCTTCAGCAGCAAGTCCAAGTAGCTCAGCCAGTGATGAATGTAGTGGTGATGAGATCTCCTGTGAGGGCTAGGATTTAGAGGATGGCTTACCTGCTCTCTGGTGGCTAGGACAGTCGCTCTTCCAATGGCCCTTGAGATTGCAGAGGGGCATTCTCTTGCCCAGTGTCTTTTTTGTCACACTTAAAGCATGGTCTGAGAGGGACTTGGGCAGATCTACCTTGTCTCGGTTTACCTATCTTAGAGCTCTAAATGTCACTGCTAAAAGATCAGATTATATTTTTCCTTTTGACTTTTATCTGTCATTGAAAACATGAAAAGAAGGTCTCCCTATGGGGTCTGAGGGCCAAGTTTAGCTTTTTATCTTGAGACCTGGCCCACAGCAGGAGGTATCTGTCTCCTCCACAGTCACAAGACATCTGGTTCTCTGTGCTGGCTCCTTTGAGGCCTTAGCCCTGTCTGAGTGCCTATAATATTTTTAACTGACTTTTCTGCCTGTAGTATTTTTTTCTCTGAAGAAGTAACCCAAACCGCCATGAGGGGTAATGGGCTATGACTGATCTGACTTATTCAGGCTGAAGGGGGTGAAGTTGTTGACCGGCAGTCAGGGCTACTCTGCAGATCTTTTAACTAGTGGCCCTCAGTAGATAGCAGGCATTTTCATCTTGGGTAGGCGTACAGCTTTAAGTTTAGAGGAGACAAAGGCAAAGAACCAGTTAAGTGTGCAGGAGTCAAATAATAGAATCAACATGGTATTTATGAGTATAATTTTAGTAATGGCTTCCCATAAGGAGGATAAGGATAAGGTCCACGGAATTTTAGAAAATGGCATGTCATTCATTTGTCATACACACATTGAGGTTTTACTTTTTTTTTTTTTTGGTGGTACTGGGGATCAAACTCATGACCTCACACTTGTAAGGCAGGCGCTTATGCCACTGAGCTAAATTCCCAGCCCTGAGGTTTTATAATTTTATAAGTATCTCCTATGCTGTCAGAATGTCTAAAGCCATCTGATTTTGGAGGATGGCCTGTTTTATTAATTTTACCTTTTTTATTTAGGAGAAAGCTGAGCTGCAGTGTCATTTAAGGCCAATTAAGTATATTTAATTATGGCCTCAATATGCATCATATAACCTTTTTCTGAAAAAGATCTGATCGATCCCAGTAAAAGGAATCTAAAGAAATTTAGTGTATTTGTTATGATGTCTTGGGGTTTGGCACCTTTTAGGCAAGAACAAATTTTAATCAAAGCATGTATAATCAAAGCATAAAGCATGTATAATCAAATCATGAGCAGTAGGGCTGACAGTTAAGTTTAGAAACTGCTTTTAGGTTATGACAATTGTAACTCATTGGCTCTTAGGTCCTTTTGTTGATGGACATTACATAAATTTTTGTTTAAAAATTATCATTTGACTGGTGACCTCATGTTGGTTTGACTTGAATCTCTTGGCTGGAACACAAGAAAAAAGCAGATGTCTGGATCTGAAAGAAAATATTTATTATCACAAACAATCCCAAATATATATATATATATATATATATATATATATTTTTTTTTTTTTAAGCAGTACTGGGGATCAAACTTGTGACCATGTGCTTGCAAGGCAGGTGCTTATGCCACTGAGCTACATCCCCAGCCCCCCAATTTTATATTTGAAGGCATGAATATGCCATCAGATCAGCAATGATAAATTGTCTTAATCCTATGAAGTTTAGTTGGGGTGTCTCCCATAAGGCTATGGAGATTATTGGGGCCTCTGATTAATGAATAAGAGCTGGTTAAAGTTACCAGGTGGCCACTTTCTTATTCATCAATTGAAGTCTTGTCCAATGTCTCCTTATCTCAAGGGATTTTATTTAACCAGTTTTAGCATCATTTTGACCAGCTGGCAACCTAGGTGGAAGCATGTTTTTTAAATCTATAACCACAATAAACCTTGATTAAATGATCTGAAAATGTAAAAGAAAAAGGAAAAAAGATTTTGAGCTCAAAAAAAAAGAACAGCTGTTTACAGAGCAGACAAATAGACAAACGTGGACAGACAATCCATACAGTATAAACAGACTGGACAAACAGACAACACATATATAGACTAACAAACATTTTATAAAATCAGAGTGCACTCAAATATATTTGGCCAACTTGAACTATAATAAATAGACAAGTGTAAACCTTTTTGTAGATTAATAGAGATCTCTTGAAATAAGAATAGCAGAAAAGGAACCTAATTTATGGTTACTCTGAGATAGGTCAGTAAGGGGAAAAAAGAACATGAACATGAACTAGTCCCTTGGGACCAGCCTGTTTCTGAAGTGGGAATAGGGACTGAGGCTGAGAAGGCTGTGGAACGGGAGGTATAGATGGCCACTGAGCAGCCAATTGCCCAGCAGGTGTCTGTGGTCAATTACTGGGTGATCGACCACCATGTGACAGGGAAGCACAAGATGGTGACTTACTACCACGAGACCCACAACTAGATGGCTGCTGCTGGTCCCTTGATGGTGGCACACTGTCACATGGAGGGCTGCAAGATGGCAGCTGTCCTCCATGTGAGCTGCAGCAAGATGGCTGCTGAGAACCGTGTGGCCTGCTAGGTGACTTAGATGCCCAAGACCAAGTATGGTGAGCCAGCGCAGAAAATGGTGATGCAAGAGTAGGGGACAAAGAAGAGCTGTCTGATGGAATAGATTGCTTGGGTGGAGGGAATTGAGAAATCTGAGACTGGGGAAAGAAACTAAGGGAAGGATTAGAGGGCACTGTGGGTGAGGAAGGGGGAGAGGAAGGCACAGGGTGCACAGAAACCTCTGGCTGAGAAAGATGCAGGGTTTGATCTTGGAGATATGGGGGAGAAGCTGTAAAGACAGGAGATGCATCAACTAAGAGGTCTGGTGGCGAAAAGGGGAGTTTTTGGTGCAGCAGAGTTAGATAGAAATATTTGGGTCATCATACAAGACAGAGTGAGAGAAGGACACGTCCTCCAAATGGGAAAAACCTAAAAATGAAGGGTTTCTGCCAACTTGCCACCATTGTGACAAAAGTATAAATAAAATATCTGCTTTTTGGTTTTTATAGCCTTCTTGAGGCCAAGAGTACCAAGGTTATGAACGAAGCACCCAAGAAGTGTGTTTTCTGCGTGGGACAAGAAATGGTCCCCCATGACTGAATTATAAGTGAGCTGAGAGAACAACTTTGCCTCAGGACGTAAGAGCTTCAGCTCCCTTCCAAGGAATGTGGAAGCTGTCCTGGATCACACCTATCAAAAGAAGATGTCACCTGTTTTGAAAGTGTGACACAGAAAGTCTCAACACCCGTTCTCCTCGGCCAACACCGAAGAGTGCAGGGCAGGGTCCCAGGGAACAAAAATAACAGTTTTGCCTCAGCCCGTATAGCCTAAGGAGCACGAAAACTGGTATCTCTGACACAAGCTTGTGAATTTTAGGGATGGAAACAGAAAACCCCAGCCGGCAGCTCACCTATGATGAGTGAGGAAGGTCTGTGTTGCATGCAGATTAGTGGCAGCAAATAAACAGTCCAGGAGGAGGAAATAAAAAGGTGATTCATAGGCAGGTAGCTCAAACCAGGAGGGATTTCCAGGAGCTAGTGCTCTGCCATCTGAGTCTCAAGACACCATGTTGGAGTATTCTGGCACAATAGAGAAGCAAAAGTACAAAATGAACAGATCTATTGAGTTGAGGATGTGGAACGGAGCACACAATCCATGGCAGCTGGGCTGTCTCCTTTGACAAGACACAGAGAGGCAGAGAGTTATATGACCTCTGATTGAAGTGGCACACGGGGCAGATATTGATGATCTGTGAGGAAGTGATTGGAACTCTCTGTTGCTGCAAACAGGAAAGGGAGTTGCAATTAGGGCTGAAGAAGTAGCAGGAAATGGTAAGCGTTCCCGCTTTGGCCTTCCACCACATTAGACCAGGGCCATAACTGCACAGTAATTTACAAGAACTTTTCAATTATAGGCAGTCAGACAGGACTGGGCCCTCAAGGGAGCCAACAGAAGAATAGATAATTTGCAACCTTGGAGGAGACACACACCTCTGCCGAGGGCCACATCTCAAGACAAATGGCAAAACAAATGCAACCACACCCTAAGTATAAACATCAGGAATTGATATTCTAAAATAAGTATGGATAGCCGGGGATTTAGCTCAGCGGCATAAGTGCCTGCCTTGCAAGCATGAGGTTGTGAGTTCTATCCCCAGTACCAAAAAAATTTTTTTAATTAAAAAGAAAATAAAATAGGTATGGATCACCTTGAGGAAGCCAGGAGCTACCATTCCAACACCTTACAGGAAGAGTGACTGCTCTTTAAACATGCCTGCTTGCTACATGACTCACTTCCCCATTTGTCCCTGATCTGGTCAATTTTACCTGAACAATTAATCATATTGGTTGACCATAGTTCTGTCCCACCTCATGCCCACTTACCTTGAGAGCTCTCAAGTTTTCCCCATTTTGGACCTGTCTTACCTCATGGTTTTGCTCTACAAAATCCCTAGAAAAGACAGTCTTTGGCAACCCACTTGGGACCCCTTGTGTCTCTCTCAGACAGAAGCTTTATTTCTTTTCTTTCTTTTTTTTTTTTTGTCTTTTTGAGACAAGGTCTCTCTATGCAATTCAGGCTGGCCTTGAGCTCACTTTGTAGCACAGGCTGGTCTCGCAACGATCCTCCTGCTTCAGCCTCCCGAGTGCTGGGATTACAGGCGTGAGCCAAGAAGCTTTATTTCTGTGAGTAAATATATTCTGCTTTTAATCTCCATTGCTCCTAAAATTCATTCTTCGATTTTAGAGAACACGAACTCATACCGGACGTAGAATGTTCAGAGTTTCTTTCCCTTATACCATTAAGGCTGGGGGGAGGTTCCTGTTAGAAAACCATGAAGATAAGCAAGCTCCACAATGGAGGGTAGACTTTCTTAGGCTTAAAGCCTGAGAAAGACCATTTGGCATTAGACAAGAATGTATTTTATAGTCTGTGGGATTTTTGTAGAGAAGATAGTGGCTATCTGGAGTTGGGGTTGCTTTGTAACCTTTGACCATGGGGGCCTGTGTGTATGTATGTTTGTCTGCCAAGGCTCATCATTTTAACAAGGGCCTAATAAATCCTGGTCATCTGACTGCCTCATTTCCAACTCTTAATCGGGGCCCATAATTCTTTTTTTTTGTTTTGTTTTGGTCTTTTTGAGTCAGTGTCTCACTATGCAGTTTAGGCTGGCCTTGAGCTCACTTTGTAGCCCAGGCTGGTCTCAAACTCGCAACGATCCTCCTGCCTCTGCCTCCTGAGTGCTGGGATTACAGGCGTGAGCCACCGTGCCCGACTAGGGGCCCATAATTCTTGAGGCTTGATCTCGTTGTGACCTGGCTAAAATGGCAGTGATCTAATTCCTTTAGTCCCAGTGACTAAAATAAAGAACATGATTCTACCTGTAGAAAAAAATTTGCAGGTTTGCTGACTCATCACAGAAAAAAGTTTAGGACGTGTCACTATGACACACAGGAAGAGTTTATTCGGTGGAAATTTTAAAAACACACACCTAAAGAAATAGACTGCAGGAGAGGAGGTAGAGAGGTGTGCTGTGCTAGTTTGAGGCTGAGAATATGTATGCTTTTGGTGCAGAGGAATCTGTGGAATTGGTGCATACTGTTGTTTTGAGCGGAAGGGGAGGATGGCCCAGCCACGGAAAAGATAATGGTCCATTCATAGGGAAAAAAGTACATTTTACAAGTGAAAAGGTGGAAGAGGATCATTTGCAAGTAAAAATGGAATGGCTGAAAGAGGAAAGAAATATTCAGGTTTCTCTTCTGAGTGAAGAGAAATTTAAAAAATAAAAAAAGCCAAAAAAAAAAAAATAAGGCCTACACAACACTGTAGGGAGTGTTTTTATTTTTTCCTCCCCTTTACCTCCCTTTTTACTCAGCCCAAACTCACTCTGCAGAGCCTATTCTTCCCTTATGCTTCTGGTTTTTTTCCCCCTACCTTTAATAATTATAAAACATTGCTATCACTTAATGCTTGTTTCATTCAATTGCTTGTCTGGGACAGAAAGAACAGAAAGGAGACTTCTGCAGCTCAGAGCTCAGTAACATATTTGGTAAGCCAACCAGGAGAAAAGTAAGAATCTTTGGGCACATTACCCTCTCCCCTGTCCCCTCTCCCCTCTCTTTTTCATAGGCAAGAAATTGAGGAAATTTTAGTCAGAAAACTCTTCCCAGTTTTTCCACCATGTGGGGGAGGGGAGGGTAATTGTGTGGCTTCTGCATTTTTCTTGCTGCTGTAGGAAACCTACTGGCCCACCCCAGGTTTATTCCTTCGGTTTTCTTTTCTTTCCCCATTTGCATTTACTCCACTAAAAGAGCCTGTTATTATGCCTGTTTGTGCTCACATTTCTGTTCTCCATGATCCTGAGCTGCTCCTTGGGGAAATTAGCCTGGTCTCTACCTGCTCCAGTTTACTCCTTCTAGGCTCAAAGACCCATCTGCACTTTTCCTCTAGCTGGCCTTTTCTTTCTCAGGGTGCCGTCATCTGGCTCGCCATTGCATCTCATCACATGACTGGCCGCCATCTTCTCTTCTCATGTAATGAGGCACCATTTGGGGTCAATCACCACCATGTTTGTTTACCTTTTTTTTTTCAGATTGCTTTATGATTGTGGGAAATCTCACCCTTTTAATACGGGGTTAGCCTCCAATTTTAGACAACATATGGGCTTCCATCCTCTTTTCTTTTGAATTGGGACAGATTCTTTCTAACAAAATTCAGGCAATTTTTACATATGCCTGATGGCCAGACCAGAGCAAAAGAACACCCAATAAAGCTTAATTCAAGTGACACTAAGTATGCAAAAGTAGAATCATTCTTGTTTTTAAAACTTCTTAACGTTATTTTTTTTTAAAGTTTCCATCTCCACTTAAAGCACAAGGGTAATTGTTTCCCTAATGCCTCGCCTTGCTAAAGCAGAGGTGTAAAGTGGTATAATGTGGCTAAGGAAGTACCAGTGGGGAGGCCTCCATCCTGACCACAAGGGAGTTTCAAAGTGCTAAGTAAACCATCACGTAGCTCAACACCTCCCTCTCTAAGGAGTTAGTGGGCCCCAGCATGGAAAATCCACCATGTTTGCTTACTTCTATGAAAGACACTGGCATCATCTTAACTTTGGACAGAGACATCCGTCTAATATTTAAGTCTCAAAGGGATGCTTTGTAGGCTCAAATCAGGTTTCCTTCTTCTGCATGGAATACTGTCTTAAGTAGGTGAGACCTAGTTGTCTCTACATATAGGACCTAAATAAACCATGGGAAGGCTTATGAAACCATGCCCCACATATCCCACCAACTTTTCCACTAGGTCAAATCCTTGATCTGTGGGAAAAGTTTGATGGTGCCAATCTAAAAACGGAATAGCTTATTTACTATTGTAATATGGTTTGAGTTCAATATAAACTAGGAAATGGCTAGAGGCGGGTATGGAATGGTAATTTAAATTATGGGCTTAAAATATAGAAGGTTGAATAAAATCCTTTGTGTTCAGGATTTTGTTGCTCTTTATCTCAGGAAAAGCCCAGAAACTATGATACTTAAAGTGTTTCCCAAGGAAGACAGAGATATCTGTCCTATTCTTGGGTCCCCACCTATCTCTCAGGGCAGTATGTGTCTCTCAAATCTGTTTAATGAAGAAAAATATCCTGAAAGGGCTCCTTGACATTCTACTTATAATCCTCAGGCCATTAAATCACTCCTGTCTCCTCCAGGTGACTCAGGATCTCCACTAGCCCTAGTGCCCTAGAGGAATCTGATGTTTTCCACCCCTCTCACCATGCTTCTCAGACAGCCTTAAGTCCCAGTGGGTGCATAGAGTTTAAACTTTGCAGGACACACCTAAAGTAGTTCTTACTCTGCTGAGTCACAACTCATGCTGCCCATCAGAGAGGTCACAGGAGCAGAGAGGACTATTCAAGTTCAAATCTCAACAATGCAAAGAATGGCTAGGCAACTATCAGAGGACTGTAATCAGTCTGCAGATAGGTTTCAAACTTAGACTCTTGTTTTCGACTTAATATGATGAGATGTCAAATTCATCTTGGTCACTTGGTATATCCCAGATGAAAGACAAAGAATACTACAAGATGCTAAGAACTATGAGTATATAAGTAACATGCTTTAAGAAGGAAATGACCTTGAAGACACTATTCTCCTTTCAACAAAATGAAACTGGGATTATACTATTAGTGAGCAACTAAAAGTGATGTCTTATTGACAACTGTACTTACCATGAGGATGAAAGGGCATACTAAAAAATTGGTTAATTATGAAAAGATGAGTGGACTCATATAGGGCAAAGAGGAAAATCCAGGTATCTTCAATAATAAACTAGCCGAAATCTCTTATAAATATACAAACAGAGATCTACCTTCTATGAGTTTATCCTTCTTCACAGCCATGTAGTACTCCATTGTACATTAAAAACCACATTTTATTTATCCATTCATCCTTTGCTGGGCATCTGGGCTGTTTCCAAGATTTAGCCATTACAATTATGCTGTGATAAACATGGGTGTGTGTATATCACTGTGGTATGATACTTTCCACTCTTTCAGGAAAATATCTAGAATGGGAATTGCTCAGTGAAATGGAACCTCTAATTTTAGTTTTTTGAGGAATCTGCATATTGATTTCTATATTGGTTGTTCCTTTTCCCCCTCATCCTCACAAATATTTGTTATTGGTTGATTTATTGATTATAGTCATTTTTTCTTGAGTGAGATGGGATCTCAGTGCTTTAATTTGCATTTCTTGAATGACCAGTGATAATAAACATTTTTTTCATATATCTATTTTCCATTTATTCTTCATCTGAGAAATCTCTCTTCACTTCAGATACCCATTTTGTGGACTTCTAGGAGGATATCAGAGTAGTGAACAGCACAGAGATATCCTCTCCAAGATGATGTCTGTTGTAATCTAACTCTTAGTGCCACCATTCTGTTCTGTATGCACCACGCCCTTTGACCTTTAAAAAAAAAGACAGGATGTCCTGTTTCCTCAGGAATACACAGATGTGAGGCCCCCCACATCTTTGCGGTTTTTCCTCTTTATAAACCACCCCCCAAATCTTAGCCTGGTTGCACAGCAGTGTAAATTCCACCCTCACTCTGGGTCTCTGGATACCAGCCTAAATAAATAAGCGCTCTCTTCTTTTCCCTCCAAGATGTCTTGGCCTTTTTATTATTTTTGCCTTTTTACAATTTTCATTTTATTTTGGGGTGCAACCTTTTGGGGTACAACAATGTCCATGTGCTGGAATATACCAATGTGAGGAAGAGAAAAAGGAAGTAAGTGGGGCCCTGGGGCCCAGTGAGGATCTGAAGAGAGAATTGAAGCCCATGGGGAGAGTGAAGAGAGAGACCTCAATGAAGAAGGAGGTGGCAAGAAGAGGACTTTTGCCTTGAGCCCTGATTTACTGTATGGGAGTGAAAGCTCAAGTCCACAGGTACACAGTGACTACAGGTGACCATAGAGGCCTCCACAGAAAACTGTACCAATGTAACAGAGCAGTGAATGCAGCTGACTGCAGAGGCTGGTGGGTTTCTCAGTTTCAATATGGCTACTAGCCAGTTGCCAGAAGAGGGCAACTGGCTAGTAGCCATATTGGAGAGAGAACAACTGAGCCCAGACTCAGAGCAGCTGGTTGGCTCCATCCAGCAGCTTCCAGTATCAAGAGAAAGTAGAATGAGTTTAAGTTGGCAGAGGTCCAAGAGCCTAGGTCAAGACAGCTGGAGGCACCTGGAGTGTTGCAGGCTGAACAAATTAGGCTCTCAGCAGCATAGCACCTGCCTGGCAAGTGCAAGGTTGTGAGTTATAAGCCTTGTACCAAAAACAAAAACAAACTTTCACTCTAAAAACAGGAACAAGACAAGGATGTCTACTATCACCTCTTACTCTATATAGTACTGGGAATATTAACCATACCAATTAGGCCAGAGAAAAGAATAAAAGGGATAAGGATAGGAAAGGAAGAGGTTCAATTATCATTATTTGTGGATGACGTGATACTCTACATAGAAGATGCCAAAAACTCCACCAAAAGACTGTTTTTTGTTGTTGTTTTTTATTTTGTTTTTTATTGGTACCGGGGATAAGACTTCTAGATTTAATAACTGACTTAAGTAGCATAGCTGGATACAAAGTCTGCTGAGGGCTCATTGCCCTCAGATACCTTAGCAGGGAATGATAGGAAATAAAGAAAGATAATATTCAACATACAAGGAGACTGGGAGGAACCTGCCTCTAGTAGACAGGCAGAACAGTCTCTGCTTGATTCACTTTTATTAGTAAGTGAGGGGCACAGGGGACTGGGTAGTGTACTTTTAATGGAACAGTGTCATGGTTTATGTCAGCAACCCCTCAAGCCTCATGCAATCATGGATGTGGCCAAATCTAGTGTTTGTGATTGGTTCCTTGTCGAGCACTTGGATTGGTGCTATAAGTACTACACTGCCCCGGGATGGAGCCAGCATAGAGTGTACCAGTGAGAAGAAGGCATGTCTTTCTCTTTTGCTGTTTGCATTTGCTGTTTGCAGTCATCATGAACTGCTACCTCTCAGCCATGCCATTTTGCCTTGAAGCCAACTGAGTATGGACTGAAATCTCCAACCTGTAAGAAATAAACCTTCCCTTCCCTAACTTTGGGCATCAGGTATTTTGTCTCAACAACGAGTGAAAAGTAGCTAAGACACAAAGCAACTGAAATAAACAGGTAGAAGGTACTGGAGAATAGGTTCTTCCCTATGCCCGAATGCCTGCAGTGTTTATATTGTCCTCAGCAGATGTTATCTTGCCTTAAGAGTGCTGTGGTTACAGTCTTTCTCTGCACAGCCAGGAAGCAAGCAGATTCCACATTCTTTTCTATTCCTAAAGCAAAGTTACACTGGCCTCAAGACCACAGGAGCCAAGTCACAGCCTGTTTCCCAGCATAGTAAAATACTATTTCATATCCCCTGACCTGCAATGAAAGTCAGTACTCAAAATTCAAAGCATTCCTATAAACAATTTTTTTTATCAGTACCGGGGATCGAACGCACAACTGCATGCTTACAAGGTAGGCACTTATGCAGCTGAGCTAAATCCCCAGCCCTTCCTATAAACAATTAACAAACTCACTGAGAGAGATATTAGGGAAACAACACCCCTCACAATAGTATCCAGAAAAATGACATATCTAAGAATCAATCTAACAAAGAAAATAAAAGACATTTACATTGAAAGCTACAGTACTCTGAAAAAGGAGATCAAACAGTATATCAGAAAAATAGACAGATATCCTTTGTTCCTTGGTAAGAAAAATCAAAATAATGAAAATGGCTATACTTCCAAAATCGTTATACAGATTTAATGCATCTCAATCAAAATGATATAAGCAAGCCAGCCCTGGTGGTGCACACCTGTCATTCCAGCACTTACGAGGCTAAAGCAGGAGGATGCCACAGGTTTGAGGCCAGTCTGGGGCTACATAGTGAGTTCAAGGATAGCTTGATCTATATTTTTTTGAGACCTTGTCTTAGAACCAAAAGATACCTATAATAACAAAAGCAATTCTTGGCAACAAAGGCAAATCAGGGGGCATCACAACCTCTAATTAGAAATTATACAACAGGGGCTGGGGATTTAGCTCAGCAGCATAAGCATCTGCCTTGCAAGCACATGGTTGTGAGTTCGATCCCTGGTACTGATAAAAAAAGAAAAGAAAAGAAAAAAAGAAATTATACTACAGAGTTATAGCTCAGTGGCATAACTACCTGCCTGGGAAGCACAAGGTTCTGAGTTCAACTCACAGTACGAAACAAAAACAAAAACATTACAAAACTACTGTGATAAAAACAGCACAGTATTGTCATTAAAAAAAGAAAAACAGAAAACAGACTTAAGGATCAAGGGAATAGAAAATGTAGAAACAACTCCAAACACATTCAGCTACCTTATCTTCTTTTTTTTTTTTTTGGTATCGAGGATCAAACTCACGACCTCATGCTTGCCAGGCAGGCGTTTAAGCCATTGAGCTAAATCCCTGCTCTAGCTACCTTATCTTTGACAAAGGAGCCAAACATCTTCACTAGAAGATAGCTTCTTTATTATATAGTGCTGGAAAAATTGGTTTTGCACATGCCAAAGATGAAAATGACCCACATCTTTTACTGTGAACTAAACAAAAATCAAAATGAATCAAAGATCTAAATATTAAAACAAAATTACTAACTCTGCTGGAAAATAGAATAGGCAGAAGTCCTGAAGACACAGGTGTAGATGAAGATGTTATGAACAGATCTGCAATGACACATCTGATCTTATTTTGGGGAATTCTAATTTTCTTGTAGTTCATTTTGTTTGTTTTGGGTGGGGTGAGAGACAGGATTTTTTTTTTTTTTTTTGTACTGGGGATTGAACTCAGGACCTCGCGCTTGCTGGCTAGGCACGCACTTAAGCCACTGAGCTAAATCCCCAGCCCTGAGAGACAGGGTCTTGATATGTAGTTCGAGCTGGCTTCAAACTCACTAGGTGGCCCAGGCTGGCCTTGAATGTGTGGTGATCATCCTTCCTCAGCTTCCAGAGTGGTGGGAGTACAGGCATCTGGCATGCCAAGCTTTTTGAATTCTTTATATGTCCCAGATATTAGTTCTGTGTCCAAGAAATGTTTGGCAAAAAATTTTTTCTCATTTTGTATTTTGTCACCTCATTTTGTTTGCTCTGCTGTGAAGAAGCTTTTTGACTGAATTTTTGTTTGTCGATTTTTGGCATTATTTCTTGTGTAGTTGAGGTTCTGTTCAGAAAGTCCTTGCCTAAGTTTATATCTTCAAGAGTTTTATCTATTTTATCTTTGAGTAGATTATTTCTATTTTAATATTTAGATATTTGATTCATTTTGATTTTAGTTTAGTACAGTCAGTGGTTTGGTTCTATATTCAGTCTTGCATATGAATAACCAGTTTCCCTAGCACAACTTGTTACAGAGGTGGTCTTTTCTCTGGCATACACTTTTTGACCTGTCAAAGATCAAATAGCTGATTTTTGTGCTTGGGGTTGTTTCTGTACTCTCTATTCTGATTTACTGATCTGTGTGTTTTTGTGTCAGTACCATGCTATTTTAAAAAAAATCAGTATAGCTTTGTAATATAATTTGAAATCTGGGATTTTGATGCTTCCTTCTTTATTCATGTTGCCCAAAATTGTTTTTGCTACTTTGAGTCTCTTTAAAATCCATATGAATTTTTTCCTTAGTTCTGGGAAGAATGCAGTTCCTATTTTGATTGGGAATGCTATGAAATCTATCTATGATTTGGTAATATGATCATTTTGACAATTTTGGTTCTGCCTATCCAGCAACAAGGGATATTTTTCCATTTTCTGATATCCTCTTTTCAGAATAGTTTTCATTATGGAGGACTTTCACTTCCTTGGGAACATTGATTGGTATGGTTTTCCTAAGTTCTCATCAGGTTCCTTGTTGGTGTAAAGGAATGCTATTGATATATATTGCTGAAGTTTGTGTTATGGTTGATATTTAAACTGTAGACCAACGTCATGGAGCAAACAGCTTGGCTACCAGCTGATAGGGTTTAAGGAACTGAATGAATCACAAAAACTCTAACGTCCAGTGGGTTAATCTAAAGAATCCAGCATAAACTAACTAGTGGGTTTATTGAGAGGGGAATCACAGGTGTGTGCTCCTGTGCCAGGCTGTGTTAGAGCCATTGAAGCAGAATACATGTGCAGGGCTATGACGTGGCCTGGCATGGGCATGGCTGAACTAGAAGAAGACACCTCCGGGGGCAAGATAGGCCACAACTGAGGCCACCTGGAGACTTTGCAGATAGTTTTCCTTAATTAGCATTGGCTGTTACTCTGAGGGGTCCTTGAACTCCTCCCAAGATTCTGCTCAGGTTTCCTGCGTTTTCCACTCAAATCCTTGCTTGTTCTAATTAAATCCACGTTGCCCAGGGTCAGTCGGTTGACAGGCTAGCAGAGTTATAAACTCTGCAGAGGAGTTTAGTCCTCCTGGAGCCCTAAAGATCATGCCACTTGTCTCATTCCTTTGGGGGATTGGGTATCTAGGCATAGACACCAACAGCTTGGATTTTTTTTCCAAATTAATTTTTAAAAGATATTTTCTTTTCAATTAACAAGTAATAACTATACACATTTATCTGGTACATGAGGTACAATATTTCAATCATGTGTATAATGTGTATAGAACTAATCAAAGTAATAGTATTTTCAACTCTATCTTTTATGCTTTTTTTACTTACTAGGGATGGAACCCAAGTGTCCCAAGTGCCTCTTCCTAAGCAAATGTGTTACCACTGAGCTGTCCTTCTAGCTCCCCAGCTCATTTTTTGTTTGTTTAATTTGAGATAGGACCTCACTAAATTGCCTGTGCTGGCCTCAATATCACCCTTGGCAATTCCCTTATTTCTTTATAGTGGGAGCCATTAAACTCTCTTTTTTCACTTTTTCAAAACAGGTGATAGGCATGGCTTAGTGGTACAAGTCTTGTCTAGCATTTGCAAGGCCCTAGGTGAAATACCTAGCACCTGGAACTTGGAGGAAGCGGTTTGAGGTCTGTGGTTAGTGGGGTTTTTCTAAACTGCAGTGGCCCCTTATCTGTTAGAAGGGAGACTTGGTTTTTTGTTTGTTTGTTTTTTGTTTTGAGACAAGGTCTCCTTAAGCCACTCAGACTAGATCTGAGCTCACTTTGTAGTCCAGGTTGGTCTATCATGTAAATATATGCTAATCAGGCTTTGGGAATCTAGTTGTTTTGTTTTGTTTTTGGTCTTTTTGAGATAGAGTCTGTATGCAGTTCAAGTTGGTCTGGAGTTTACTTTGCAGCCCAGGCTGGTCTGGAAATTTGCAGGGATCCTCTTGCTTTGGCGTCCCTAATGCTGGGATTACAGGAATGTGCCACCACACCCGGTTTCTCTATTTGTGTTTTGAAGACCCTTGCTGTGCATGCCTAGGTCTCATGTAAATAATCCTCCCCCCTTAGTACCTGTAGTGGGCTGTGATGCCTTTGAGGATGTTGTAAGCTCTGGATGTTTGATGACATTTCCTTGGTTTCCCTTCAAAGCTCTGTTGCCATTCTCCCAGTCCAGCTCAGATTTAAATAACTACCGACTCTGTCATATGCTCTATTATATACACAAAAAAGTAAAAATGTATGAACATAAGGCATAACTTTTTTTTTTTTTTTTGTACCGGGGATCGAACTCAAGACTTTGCATTTGCCAAGCAAGTACTTAGGCCGCTGAGTTAAACCCTGGGATAACATTTTTGACACGCCCAACACACTGCCATAGAATTTTTTGTGCTTGCACCTCTTCTGGAACCATTGTGCAAACAAACGTGTACTGAACAGAGGAGTGGTTTGCCCACGGTAAAACAAGTATGTCTCATAAATTTTAACAAAACAATAAAAACGCACTATTTCACTACATTTACTTTTAATGTACATCAGGTACTTCAGAACATCTAAAAATATGAGATATTTCCAAGAAAGAACTTAACGTTGTCAAATATAAATCCTGAATAAAATACACATGAACAACAATTTTAATGTGATGATTTCTAAATTCAGGTTGGGTGCCACTACATTTGCTTCTGTTCCCCAAAGCCTCTGTTGTAAGTGTTCTAAACCACGAACATGGAGGTGTGCCCACCCCAGTGTCACTTCTAAAAGTGGCATACCAATTCCATTTTTAAAAATTCACTTTCAGGCTAGTTGTGGTGGCGATTCCTGTAATCCTAGCTACTCAAGAGGCTGAGGCACGAATGCAAATTCAAGCCCAACCCAGACAACTTGACTCTGTCCCAAAAATATGAAAATAAGAAGGGTTGGGGGTGTGGCTCAGTGGTTAGAGGGTCCTTGGGTTGGATCCCCAGTACTGTGCTGAAAAGAAAAAAAAATTTGCTTCCCAAAACAGATTTGTTTTCTGGTTATTTCTCACTTTTTTTTGTGGTGCTGGAGATAGAACCTAGAGCCTCTCCCTTGCTAGGCAAGCGCTGTATTACTTAGCCTCATCGTGGTTCTTTTACAATTTAAAAAACACATTTATAAAATGTATGCTTGACTTTTATCTACAACCTTTTTATACCCACAAAGTCCACATATAGCAAAAGTTTTATTTTAAAAGGTGTGTGGGCAGGTGAAGGGCGCAGGGCAGCTTGTTTACATTGTGCACCTTCTAAAATGGCCCACTGGCCCTTCCACAAAGGTTCCCGCCATTTCCTCTTGGTCCAGCAGCACATATTTTACTGTTTCTGCCTTCCAATGTCCGGACCGATCATCCTAAGACCGTTAGCGGTTCTAACTAAAGTCTTAACTGTGATTCTGGGCCTGTTCACCTAGACCCAGGAAGGCTTCTGTTTGCTTTGGCCTCATCTCACTAGTACGCCAGGTCAGTGAGCCGAAACCCGGAAAACGGGCCTCCAGGCCTGAGGCCGAGGCGGCCATTTTGCACCTGCGTAGTTGCGTAGTCACGGCTCCGAGGCGTAACCCAACTTCCGGAAGCCGCCATTGTTCTCGGAGAACGGGCGGCAGCTTGAAACGTTGGTGGCCGTTCTCTCCTTGATCTGACAGGTTGGGTGCAGCGGAGCCCAGACAGGTCAGTGGGACTCGGGGATCCTGTAAATTTCAGCGCCTAGGGGCAGAGGGTTCCTTTTCTCCTCAGGAACTGTGTCCCGTGGGCTGCAGCTGTCCCCAAGGCTTGAGATCCCCTGCTGGTACCGCCACGCAAGCCTGGCTTGTTACTGCCCACTTTGTGGCAACTCCGGCTCATTCTCTTTTTTTTTTTTTTTTTTTTTTAAACTCAGCAAAGAGTTGCGAGCGGCAGAGAATCCAGCGTTCCCGACCAACATTCACAGGTTACTCAGGTTCCTTGTGATCTTAGTCACTGGCCCGGCAGAGGTAAGAGGACTGTTTTGCAATCATTAATTACTCAAGTCCCACAACTTTTTGTTTTTGGTACTGGGGATTGAATCCAG
The DNA here is from genome assembly GCA_004027455.1 of Hydrochoerus hydrochaeris. NCBI lineage: Eukaryota > Metazoa > Chordata > Mammalia > Rodentia > Hydrochaeridae > Hydrochoerus > Hydrochoerus hydrochaeris. The sequence goes on along the minus strand of PVLA01006486.1, from coordinate 96,757 downwards.
GGCCTTTGCAGTGAGCTACATCTTCAACTATTGCTAAAAAACTTACTGAGGAGAAAAAAAACAACAACAAAAAAAACTGAGGCATGGTCCTTGGAGTTGCCCAGTTTGGGCTTGAATTTGAGATCCTCCTACTTCCGCCTCCCCGAATGCTGGCATTGGGTGGTGTGTGTCACCACCATGCTTATCTCCTTTGTAATTTTTATTTTTACATAAAATCTTGCAAAATTATCCAGGCTGGCCTCAAACTTGTGATCTTATTGTAGCCTCCTTAGACTCAGATTACAGAGGTGGGCTGTCAGACCTGGCTGATTTTGCATATTTCCTAGAGCAGTCAGTTTATCCCATAAGAGCAGAATATTTAAAACATTTTTTTTCTTTAACTGAGTTTCTGTCTTGCTATGTTGTCCAGGCTAGGCTAAAACCATCCTGTTTCAGCCTCCTGAGTGACTGGGATTACAGGTATTTGCAATTATGTTTGACTCTACTCTTGATAAAAATCCTCCCCTATTTCCTCTATCTCCCAAAAGCCCTACTTTGGGTTTTTAAACATGCTGTTAAAAGTTTATCCTTTGTTTTTGCAATTATTTAGAAAATTGCTCTAAATTCATTTTAGAGCAATTTTCACTTCACCCATTATCTCAAAACAGTGCTGGAATTACAGGTTTGTGCTGAAGTGGTTTATGGACAACAATATAGGAATCCACGCAGCCAAATTGATAAATTTGAAATTTAATTAGCTGAGCTCAGGACCACTTGTTTACATTTGTTTCAGAGTCTCACCCAGTGGTCCAGAACTGGAAAGTTATTGAGCTTTTAAAACAGAGAACCACAAAAAGACATCCCGTTGGAAACAATTTAGCTAGAACTTACGTTAATTTTTGGTTGACACTTGTATCCTGCTGCTTTGTCGAACAGGTTAATTTTTCTCCTGTGGGTACGGCTCATTTTGCTTTTCTCATGGGAACTCTGAGTAATTTTCCATTCTCTTGAGTCAAATACAAGGCACTAGTTAAATGCAGGGCTCAAGATGGTGTCAGTTATGCCAAGCTATAACAGTGTCACCAAACCCACATCAGTCAAATTCTAATATGCACATATTTCTTTTTCTTTACAGTAGATGCAAATTTGTTACTTTCAAATAGGTCTCTCATGATCTTGAAATTTCATCTCTTCCCTTGACAAAATTCAGAGTTGTATGTGTGTGAATGTCGTGAGCATATTCACTTTCTCTCACTATGTACATTTGTAAATATAGGGTGAAAGTTGACAAAATCATGCTGGAAAGGTTAGAGTGAGGTATGTGGTTATGTTAAATGAAGAGGTCATTTGAATTTTACCATATCAAATAATGCTGCCCTGTTGTTTAGGCTCTGGGTGGATATATATAGATCATACTTGAGTTCCTGTAAAAGATCAAAATGAAATAAGGAGTTTATGATGCTTTCAAAATATGTCTACAAACCCTAGGACATTGCTTTTTAAAGAGATGAATATTAAGCAGAGTGTGGTGGTACATACCTATAGTCCCAACCCTGGGAGACTGAGGTAGGAAGATCCTGAGTTTGAGCTCAGTATGGGCAGTTTAGCAACTTCAAGACTATCTCAAAATATAAGTTAAAAAAAAATTCTGGAAATACAGCCCAGTACAAAGGTTTAATCTCAGTACTGCCCCTCCCCCCCAAAAAAAGCGGGAGGAGAAAAGCAGTTTAAACTGGGTTTGGTGGTGCATGTCTTTAATTCTAGCTCTAGAGACAAAGGCAGTGGGAGATTTAGCTCTGGCAAAAGCACCTGCCTGGCAAGCATAAGATCCTGAGTTTGATCCCTGGTAACAAAAAAGAAAAAAAAAAGCATTTATTATAGAGACAAAGACAATAGAGTTGAGGGCAGCCTGAGACTTAAAAAAACTGAAAAAAATTTTTTTCCTTGAATATGGGATGTTTCAGATAGTTTGTAATTTTCTCTCTCAAATCTGGAGTCAAATTTCTTCAGGAAGTGGTCATTTTCTTGAAGTATAAGACAATAATTAGAAGGTGGCTAGGGGAGTTTGTCACCATTAGATTGGCCATTGTTTCCTGATTTTTAGTGAGGGAAGCAAGGAAATACATATTTCATAGCTTTTAAAAGATAATCTCAACTGCATCCTATATGGAAAAACTTATTTGGATGGAGGTGTCTTTGTGATGTAGGTAAATTTGCAGTTCCTCATTTTGCTCTTTCAGTTATCTTTTTAAAGTTGAGCTACCAAGGAGACATTAAATAATTCTTTCGTTCTTCTGTTTTAATTGGAACACAAAAAAATTATTTTTCCTTATTTTAATATAGTACATTACTGAATCATTTAAATTGAGCTGCTACCGCCTGACCAAAATGAGTATAAATAAAAAATTATTTTTCCTTATTTTAATATAGTACATTACTGAATCATTCAAATTGAGCTGCTACCTCCTGACCAAATAAGTAGTATACTCTAGCTAATTTTTTTTTTTTTTCAGTGCAGGCTGTAGCCCAGGCTGACCTCGAACCCCTGGCAGTCCTCCTGTCTCAGCCACCCCAGTGTTGGGATTACAAGTGTGTACCACCATGTCCAGCAACTATTAAAATTTTTAACAAAAATTGTACATCAGTATGAAAAGTAATACTGCTTGAGAAAGGATTTATAATATAAAAATGCCTTTATTAAATTCTTTAGTCCAGGGAAAATATGAGGCATAATGAGACTGTCACCTTGGTCATTTTGACCTAGTACAGCATGTTTCTGCCTACTCCCTGACCTATAAAGATAATTAGTTCCCATTTAATGGAAATCCTTCCCTGGAATGTATGACATCAGTAAACAATGATTAATCAACAACCTCTGCCATTTGAACCTGGTCCAAATCACCAGGCCTGGTTTAGGGTAAAACAGAAACTTATGTACATTTGGCAAGCAGGAAGTACAAAGCTGATAGTGGGTTATATTATAATTGAATTTTGTCATATTTTGTTAGGCAGATTTATTTCGGGCAGGTTTAGTTGGGGTTTCTTACATAGCAGGGAGGTCAGGAGTTGAGTGAGCAGGTAGAATCAGAATCAGTCATTGTGATTGACTGAGCTGTGCCAGGTGATAAGTCCTTGAAACAAGTTAGTGCAACAAGATGCACTCGCTGGGTTATGTTTATCTTACAAGTTGCAGATGACTTGAGAAGTCGAGGCTGGTGGAGTTTGATAATCTTAACTATGAATGGGCTAGGCCTGCCTATCTCATCCTTTATATAATGTCAGGCTATGAGTTTTAAATTTTCCCTTACAGTTTTACTTACCAGTGTTCTTTATTTCTTCATCTGGCTTCATATTACTTTCTAATATCCATTACCTTTTGGCAGTAAGTAGTACTGTAGTAGAAGTTGCTGTCTTATTTTTCTTTTTTCCTCTTCTACTTCCTCCTTCAGCGGTGCTGGGGAATCAAACTCTGGGCAAAGATACATGCTATCATTCAACTTCATTCCAACTCTCCATTTACAATGTATTTGCTTTTAGTTGTCTTTGTAGTATTTCTTGTAAGGCAAGTCTACCACCAATATACTGTTTCATCTTTTGTAATTTGCGAAAGCCTTATTAATATCATCTTCCTTTCCTTCCCCTCTACCTGGTTAAGCATAGCAGCATTCTACCACTGAGACATGGTCTCATTAAGTTGCCCAGGCTGGCCTCTCAAGCAGGTGGGAGTGCAGGCATGTGTCACTGCATCCAGCTTTTTTTTTTTTTTCCTTTTTTCTTTGGAGACAGGGTCTAAATATGTAGTTCAGGCTGGCCTTGGACTCACTGTGTATGCCAGACTGGCCTCAAACTTATAGCAATCCTTTTGCCTCAGCCTCCTGATTGCTAGGATTACAGGTGTGAGCCACCAGGCCAGCCAGCTTTTCATTTTTGAAAGCTATTCTCACCTGGTGTAGAATTTCCTGGTTAATGGGTATTTTTTTTTTTCTTTCAGCAGTTTAAATATGTAACCTCATTGCTTTTAAATCTTCATAGTTTTTGCTGAGAAGTTGGCTGTTAATTTTTTAGTTTTCTGTGCATGATGAATTGCTGCTTCTGTGATTTCAACATACTCTTGATATCCATAGTCCTCCTCCCGGTGTATGTAGAGACATTACAATTGATTACCTCCAGTCTGTTAGGTTTTTATTAGTATGATTTGTGATACCTAGTTACATGTATTCTAGAGAATTTACACACACACACAGAGAGAGAGTTTGGTCATTTTTACTTCCCCATGCACTTCCTGACTTCTTGTTTTCCCAGTCTTTGTTTTTTTGACAGTTTGATTATAATATGTGTCAGCATGAAGTTCGTTTTGTTTATCTTGGTTTTGTTTTGTATTTTTCAGACAAGGTATCACTGTTGCCTAGACTCCCTTGAACTCCTACAGATAAATGACTGTCCTCTCTCAGCCTCTCAAGTAGCTAGGACTGTAGGCACATGCCATTACACATCAGCTCCTAGTGTTTTTTTTTTATTGTTGTAATGTATAGTAGTTCAGTTTTCCTGCCTTTCATTCTCTGACATGGAACTGTATTTCCAACAATTAACCTTTTCTGGTAGTATTCTCTACTAGTTTGTGTATCTCACTGACATTTTCATTGTATTTTCTTCAACATATTAAGTTATTTAAATATGTTTAACCCAAGTTTGTTTCATTTGTTGTCCTTCATTTATTTAGTTGTTTTCTGTTTATTATCTCTTTAATATCTCTTTTTTTTTTAAAAGACTAGAAAGTCTGCTCTTCAGCACTGCAGTGTATACACTTCACTCCATTCTTCACCATGTCTTCACACAAGACCTTCAGGATCAAGCGATTCCTGGCCAAAAAACAAAAGCAAAATCGTCCCATTCCGCAGTGGATTCAGATGAAAACTGGAAATAAAATCAGGTACAACTCGAAGCGGAGACATTGGAGACGGACCAAGCTGGGTCTTTAAGAAATTGCACACAAGTTTATACATATACTTATGCTATACTAAGATCATTATCATTATATCAAGTTTAAAATGTCTCCACCGTTTAGACAATTAAACATGTTTATTGGGAATTTTTTTGTCTTTGTTCCTATGATTTGTACTACTAGATTGGTTGAATAAACATGTGAAACCTTTTGTTTGAAAAATAAAATGTTTGGATGTGTGCTAGAATTTGTAACATTTTGTTGTTGATTTTTTGGTTTTGTTTTGCAGTGCTGAGTATTGATCCCAGCACCTGAAAATGCTAAGTAAGTGTTCTATCACTTAGCTAAACCCTCAGGCCTTATAAGAAGAAACCCATTTGTCAATTTGAGGCCATTGAATTCTCTTTTTTACTATAGTTATACATTACAGCTAAAATTTGTCAATTTCTCTTTCTCCCAAGTTCCTCTCCCAAATAACTGACAGGTGGTTTAAAATGGCTCTTCAGTTTACACTTCCGGATTGTTTTTATTCTGTAAATATTTTTAGTTTTGCATGCTTCTGCTTCTCTAGGGTTTTTGTCATTGGTATTGTTCAGGTTTTTCTGGTTATTAGTAGAAACATTGACCCACCAGGTTCTACATGGGTAAACCAAGTTTTTCTTGAAAGGTTTTCTATGTGTGTATAGTTTCTATCTTAGTGTGTCAGCTGTTAAAGTGTACCACAAAAGTAGCCATAGATGACACATGCATAAATAAGCATCTGGGCTACTCTGGCCACTTGCCTCTATTGGACAGGTAAGTCCTCAGCAATACTGTTTTGTTTGCCTTTTGAAACAGGATCTGGGTTGTCCAGTGTGACCCTAAATGTACTTTCCAAATACTTGGGGATAGTTTCTCTTATATTTACCCATTTGTCATATTGGTCCAGGAATCTTTGTAGAAACAGCAAATAATGTTGGGCAGGAAGTTACACATCAGTAGGCCTGAAGATAGGTGGCTGGGGACCGTGTGAGAGAGCTACGTGAGAACCAAGGGAAATTTTTCTTGGTTTGATTTTTCTTTCATTAGCTATAGATCACATTCAAACATATAATCTCCAGCTATGGCTGAAAAGAATGTAGCCTGTCTGTGTATTCTGATGAGGTCCAGGACCTGGAAGAAATTCAGACCTTAGAAAAAGCTTTAATGTCTCAAAACAGCTAAATGTAAATAAACATTGCACCTAGAGAGTAGTCAGGAGTCTGTTTTCCTTTGGCATTTGATCAAAACAACTGCATTTATCCTTATAGCACAAAAATCAACCACAGGGAAGAAATACTCCTTGAGGCCCCATTTATCATAAAAATGGACTGAGCCTTAATTTGGGTGTCTTTAATTTGCACTTTGGTTGTACAGTAGACTGCCTCTACTTGCCACTTTTGTGTTTGTGTATTGTTTGAACTCTTTCTTCCCCCCAGCCTTCACACTGAGCTATAGTAAGTCCCTGACTTACAAATGAGTTCTGTTTCTGGAAAATATTTGTAGGGTAAATTATTGGTAAGTACAGCAGAGTGAGTCTTAAACACTTTTGACACAAATATATAATATAAAGCATAAAAAACAAACCTACATTGCCACTGCTTTTCCTCTTGCTTCCAGCCATTTTGGGCTCTCATAAAGCACTGTACTACTGTACACTATTGCACTGTTCACATAACTGTGACACTGTCCAGCCAATGATATGAGCCACTTAAAGATAATTCAATGTCTGTTCATATCTGTGAAAGTTGGGGACTTAAATATATATATATCCCTTTTTAAAGACTACCCCAGGCTAAACTTGAATTTACATTCCTCCTGCCTCAGCCTCATAAATGGCTAGAATTACAGGTGTCCACTATCATACACAGCAGATTTTTAAAATTTTGAGACAAGTTCACACTGAGTTGCCTACACTGGCCAAGAATTTGTGATCCTCTTGCCTCAGTCTCCCAGAGTGCTGAGATTACAGGCATATTTTACCATGTTCTGCTTAATGTATATTTTGTTACTAATTTAACTCAGTTTGTCTGGTCGTGGCTCATTTTTCTGATAGGTATTTGTGACAAGGGTAAGGCAGGCATCTGATAAAAGGGGTTTCACTTGATTGGTCATTCTGTGTATGCTGCTTGCCACAGAGCAAGTGATGCTCATGATCACCTATTCAGGGGCGTCCTGGATGTCTGCCAAGAGGGTACTACTCAAAAGTAGGCTAATCAAAAGAGAAGCACGTGGCACAGGAACAAGACCTTTTTTTTGTTATACTCAAGCACAATGGGGAAAGCCTTGGGGTACAGGAACCCCAAACTGACCCAAAGGACAAAGGTGTACAGCTTTTATGGCAACTATGGGGTAGCAGGAACTCAGTCTCATGATGTTTAGGGTACTCAAGAGAAACAAAGGGTTGCAATATTACCAAAAGAGGCGAAAAAACAGTTGGGAGAGGGTGGCACGTGCCTGTACTTTCACTGGGACGCTAACTCAAGAAAATCACGACCAGTTAACTCTAAAGTTCAAGGCCAGCCGCGCTACAAAGAGAAACTGTCTCAAACCCCGTTCTCCCCTACAAATCGGCCCTAGCATAGTTATCTTTTCTTGTTTTTGGACCTGAAGATGGAAGCCAGGGCTTTGCACGCACTAGGCAAGCACTCTTCCAGTGACTGGAAAGATACCCCGAAACATTTGCACCGTGCACATCCATCCCCAAGATCGCTACATCACGAATTTGCCCAGGCTGGGCTCCAAATTTCAGTAGTCCTGCCTCAGCCTCCCAGGGTGCGGAGTTACAGGAGGACCAGTTAATTTGAATCGCAAATTTGAAAAGATCGTCAGAAGACTCAGTAATCAAGATGCATGATATTTCTATGCGATGTTTGAAACATACAAACCTCTACACAACCAGTTTACGTCGGGGCCTTTTCTCGTCATCAAAATTTTCGGTCACAATCTCCAAGATGCTATTAAATCCTCCTCCGGAAGGAAAGCCTGGCTCCGCGGGAAGCCTTGGGGCCGCCGGGAGGAGGCGCTCGGGGTGGGGGTGGGGGGCGACCCGGCCACCTTTTGCGGGTTTCCATTTCGCTCAGCGGATATTTCCCCGCCCCTCTACCTGCTGGTCCCTGATTGGGTGGGCTGCTGCATGCTCGCGCTACCATTGGCCAGGTCTCGGCTTGGCGGAGATAGATTTACCTCAGCGGGCCCCAGCACAAGGCTCTTGTGCGGTCGCTCGAGGCTCGCGGCGGTTGTGGAGCGCGGCGGTTAAACGGTTTCTCTGTAGGTACATACCTGTCCGGTAGCGGCCCGCGCGAGCGGCTGTGGGGTGCTGAGGGACCCTGAGCGCGGGGCGAGTGAGGGGGTTGCGTGGGGCCGGGGTCGGGGCGCGTGTGGGCGCCTGGGCTTGGGGCGGGCGCGAAGTCCGAGCTGCGAGGTGGTGGCCCCGCAGCTGGTAAGTGAAAGAGAGCCTTGCCCTCGCCCCGCGGCGTCTGCCGGCCGGTGCGAGCGGACCCCAGTCCCCGCCATCAGTTCCAAGGTCCCTGGAGTCGTTCAGGTGGTCCTTACGTGAAGACCCCCAGGAGCCCCAAGTTGGCTAGACCAGGGCAAGTCCTGTGAGACTAGACTCCGGGGAGGGTACACAATATTGAGGAGCCCGCTAGAATGACAGGGAGGAGCCTGAGGCTCCGCTAACTTTCTTTTTCATAATCCTGGAAGGACCTTTAAACTCAGACAGCTTTTTGCACTGAGCTACATCACAAGCCCATTAAAAATGTCTTTGTTATGAGAGAGGGTTTCACAAAGTCACAAAGTTTCTCAGCTTAGGCTGGAATTGGCCAACCTGCCTCAGCCTCCCAGTGTGCTGGGATTGCAAATATGCCCCACCTTGTCCAGTTTAGAGCACAAACTTTACCAATATAGTCATATTCTGGTTTAATGCTGAGAGCGTTTTTTAAAGTAAAAGTTTGTTTTTTATGGTTGTAAAGAAAAAGTAACAAATTTTCTTACCTCTGCCTCACATTTCTCCAATTTTGGCTAGCAGTTTAAAGGATGTGTCTGAACATCAAAAACAATTAAGTGCTCTGTCTCTGCTTAAAACCCCGCTGAGAAAAGGGACTTTTGCCTTTGTATGTTATTATGTCGAAGATGAACTTTATAACAGTAAGTCAATACAAGTTGCTTGTTAATTTACAATGTAATAGTTTTACTCTTAAAATATATGGTCACAACCTAGAAACACAGATTGAATAATTAACATTAGAAAAATTGTCATAGCCACCCTATTTTTATTAGGATTTTGTGGTTTTCTTGTAGCCAATAAATGACTACCAGCATAAATATTTGCAAATTAAATGAGGAAAGAATAAACAAAGATAATGTAGATAACAGAAAAGCTACTGAAAACCCAAAAATGGGGCTTCTGAATGGTCTAATTACTGAATTACACTTTTGTGATTTATGCTTTTGGTGTGCGCGCGCGTGGGGGGGAGGGGGGGTTGAACTCATGAGTTCTCGCTTGCAAGGCAGGCGCTTATGCCGCTGAGCTAAATCCCGGGCCCTTATGCTTTCCTCTTAACCTGTTTATATTTCAGGTTATTTTTAGAAGTGCTGAAGAATCTGACCTTAAAGTCTTATCTACAGGTATGCACAGACCACACCCGGAGATTAACTTCTGGCTCAACAGAAGTGCATGAGCAGTGATTTAACTGGAAATGATTTGTATGCTTTTAAGAACCGGTATGATCTTTGCTGGGCATAGTGGCATATTCCTGTAATTTCAGCACAAGGGAGACTGAAGCCATAGTGTCGCTATGAGTTTGAGGCCAGCCTGAACTATATAGCGAGACCCTGTCTAAAAAACAAAAATAAGTAATTGGTGTATTTTGGATATATGTTGAATTTTCATCTCTGCTTATTTCTTTGATCCTGTACTTCATTGCAGCCCCTAATTCTGTCATATTTTCTTGCTAATTAATATTTTGACTTATTATAGAACTTTTGGATGATCCCTTAGTTTTTACTTGTGTAGATATCTTAGTTCTCTTACCATGAGTTTGGGGCCGAGGATTTAGCTCAGCGGCATAAGTGCCTGCCTGGCAAGCGCGAGGTCGTGATTTCGATCCCCAGTACCAAAAAAACCAAAACAAACAAAAAGCTACATCATGAGTTTGTACAAATATAGTGGTATATTCCTGCAAGCACTTGGGAGGCTGAGGCAGAATGCTCTCAAATTTTAGGCCAGCATGGTTTTTTTTTTTTTTTTTTTTTTTTTGTTACCGGGGATCTAACTTGCGACTTTGCGCTTGCCAGGCAGGCTCTTATGCCGCTGAGCTAAATCCCCGGCCCAGCATGGGGTATTTTATAAGATCTCATCTTGAAAAAGCAAAAAAAAAATCCACCCAGATTTATTTCCTTTGATGTAGTCCATTTTCATATATTGGATATTTTTCTTTAAAATCTTTTTAGTTTAAAATGTATGAGTACTCTTAATAGGCTGAGTGAGTTAATACGAAATGCAAAGAACCATGTTCTTTTTTTTTTTTTTGGTCTTTTTGAGACAGGGTCTCCTTATGCAGTTCAGGCTGGCCTTGAGCTCACTTTGTAGCACAGGCTGGTCTCGAACTCGCAAACGATCCTCCTGCCTCAGCTTCCCAAGTGCTGGGATTACAGGCATGAGCTACCATGCCTGGCCAGAACCATGTTCTTATTGTCACATATCATTTACTTTTTTTTTTTTTGTTTGGTACTGGGGATTGAACTCATGACTTCATGCTTGCAAGGCAGGCGCTTATGCCACTGAGCTAAATCCCCAGCCCCTATCATTTACTTATTCTGCTGTCTGAAGCTTAAACTTAGACCCATGCTTTTAAAGTACTTTACAGTTGACTTAGATAACTTTATTCTTGATTTTTACCAATCTGAGGAAAGCAGACTAGTCAGATAATGTCTAAAGAGAAATAATAAAGTTTAGAGGGAGAATAGGTAACGTACTTAACTTGAACTTTTGAACTGTGTAAGAAATGTTTATTAACCATTAATTTAAAATTTTTTTTTTATTTTGAAGGTATTGAAATACAATAGAACAAGACAGAACAAAGCCAATTGAGACAGTGCAGTGAAGTTGGTACAGAATGTCACAACAGGTTACCAGGAAAACAGTAATAGGTACCATAGTATAGCTTGTTATCTTCACAATAGTTGTTCTTTCAATCAGGTATAGCAAAATGAAACCAAATACAGAACATTATAGAACTTACTAAAAAATATTGAATAGAGCAATACAGTTAATCAGAACAAAGCAAAACAGTGATGACAATATTTGCCTTCAAAGAGAGTTGGTAGAAGGAAATCCCCCTTATTTGCTATATTGCATATGGTCAGTCTCCCAAGAGATGCTCAGACCTCTGGCTACCATTTGCTAATGGATAGGGGGATGTTTGATTCTCAGCCTGCCCTGCCGAAGGCTCACGGCTGCTTACCAGGGAAGCACAGTGCCCTAAGTTCCAACATGGTGTGGATATTGAGAGACGCTGGCTGTTTCTCCCCCTGGGGCGGCTGTTTCTCCCCCTGGGGCCACTGTTTCTCCCCCTGGGGCCGCTGTTTCTGCCCCTGGGGCGGCCACTGCTTGCCCACAGCTGCCTATTAACCATTAATTGTAGAGGCATTACACATCTCTACTAAATAGGGTGATTTCTACTAGTATATCTCCAAGCCTCTGCTGTTATATAGTGCTATTGAAGTGAAAAAGTTTAAGGTAGCCATGGCAAAAGTTACCAAGGCCTGTTCTGGCACTCTTTATAAGGGAGAGAATAACTCTGACTTTGTAGAGAACTGACCTACATCTCCAGTTGGGTCCTAGCTAAGTGGCAGGGTTACCCAGGAGGACTCAAACTTTTGATTTTCTTGAGGGCTGGAAGTATGGTTCATTCTTAAGGTGCTTGCACAAGGCCCTGGTTTCATTCCCCACCACCACCACCACACATAACACACAAAGCCACACTAAAAATAGAGATGTTTCATTTAGGGCCTTTAACAAGAATAGTGTGGCGAGAAAACCACAATCATTATATACTTGTAGCTTCCAAACTATGTGAGAAAAACAGCAATAGCTACATTAAGAGTATATAACCTCAGAGTCATCATGGTCTCTCCCTCTTACTGTTTTGGTGGTTCTGGTGATTTATCACAGAGCTATCTATCCAAGTCATTCATTCATTATTGGGTGTTTTGGTTTAGTTTTTTTTTGTTTGTTTGTTTTCATTATTAGGTTTTTTTCTTCGAGACAGTCTTGCTGTGTAGGGTTTAACTATTTAGTTTAGGGTTTAGCTTAGACTGCTCTTTAACGTGCTACATAACCCAGGCTGGCCTCAAACTCACATCCAACCTTCTGCCTCAGCCTCCTGAGTGCTAGGATTACAGGCATGTGCCACCATGCTTTGTTTACTTATTATTTTAAAACAGGGTCTTGCTAAGTTGCCCAGGCTGGCCTCAAGTTAGTATCCTGCTTCAGCCACCCCAACAGTGAGAATTACAGGCATGGGCACCCTAGTGTTGTCTACTTTTTTTTTTTAAGAGAATAAAGTCAAATGAAAGAAAGCAAAATGGGACCAGTAAAAACAAAAGTATGGACATAGTACATGAATGTACTTAAAACCAAAATACAAGGTGATCAACAATGGTTGCCATAATATCTCTTGTTATCTTCAATAGAATTGCCCATATCATCGGGCATAATAAATTTGAACATAGCAGTACAGAACAAAATTAGTAAAAACAAAACAATGGAGACATTATAGGACTTCAAAAGAAGATAATAGTCAAACCAGAATGGGTATCATAGTGAATTTTATTGTCTTCAGAGTAGTTGCTTACACCTTCAGACTTGATACTATCAAACATAACAGATTTAAATAAAATCAAAGCAAGACAGTGAAAGCAATACAGGGCTTCAAATTAAGTTAGTAGGAAATGAAAAATGGTTACCACAGTATATCCTGCTATCTTTGGAATAGCTGTCTATGCCATCAAATCTAGTACAAGTAGACAAGATGGAACAGATTATAACCAAACAGCACAGCAATGAAAACTATAGGCTTCAAATCATGATACAAGATTAACAATGTCCTTTGCCTTCCTTATTTAGACAATTCCTCCTCTTTCACTTTGACAGGGTGCATTGTATATTTTGTATCCCACTAATTCCTTTAGTTTTCAGATTAGGGAGGCAACCTGCTATTTACCTAAGTGGTTCTAAACCTTTTTACCTCTGAGTATGATCTCAAGTTGTAGCCATTTACCTATGTGAACCTCAGGGTTTTCCCTCCTTCCTTATAGCTGAGTAGTTCTCCAATGTATAAAAGTGTTGTCTTCCCAACCAATCTACAATTGAAGGACAAGCTACCCCCGCTTTTTTTTTTTGGTTCCCTGTCACATATAGCATTATTTTCTCATCTTTGACTTTCAGTCCATAAACCCTCTGTCATTCTCCCCTGAAGTAACAAATTGAGTTCCTTGCACAAGTTAAGTATGTCACATACGTTAGCAAGTTTTATGACCCATTGTATGTCACTGAAATGTACTGCTGGTGGTAGATTTTTCTAAATCTTTGATACAGTTCTTCTAAGTCAAAAACTCTATTATTTTTTGCTACTGGGGATCACAAGTCACATATTGTCAGGCAAGCTAGTTTTACATAGATTTACTTAAAGGGAATTATTTACCATAATATAGGAACATGCTGGGGACAAAGAGAGGGGCTTGAGTGGAGCAAGCACAGTTTAAAGTGTCCTTGACTGGCTCAGTCTGTCCCAAATATGAAGCAAGTTGGAAACAGTACATACTCTTCTAAGTGAAAACACAAGCTGGACATAAAATGACCCAGCATATTATCAGGGAGGAGCACCTGGATGCAGATAGTAAAAACTGACTGAATTTAGTGGGATTATTATGTGACAAGCAGCTGAAGCATAATCACAGGCAACTAATTGATTTTTAATTTGCTATAACATGTCCATAAGTTTGCTCTTTATAACTGTGCCCTTATAGCATCACTACCTCAGTGCCACCTCAGATCCTGAAGCATTAAATCCTCAGAAGTATATAAGCTTAGATCCTTGATATGTGCAGTTCATTATAGGGAACATGCTCCTATGAGACTGATGTGGCTGCTGGTCTAACAGGCAAAGCTCAGCCAGCAATATGAGCAATGAGAACATCCATAAATACAGGTAAAGCTCTACCTGCTGCTCACAGCTGAGTTCCTAAAGGGGCCATGGACTAGTAACAGTTTGTGAGGACCCTTGACATAGAAAAGTGTCATTAGTTTTGGGTTAGGTTTGGCTTGCATTTTGCCTTTTTTTGGAGGGTGGGGCGTGGGCAGAGATGGGGCTTGTTTTGTAGTCAAGACTATCCTTGAATTCTGCATAAATCAGGCTTGCCTCAGCCTCACAGTCCTGACTTCAGATTGATGGAATTATAGGGTTGTGCTAATTTCCCAGCTTATTAGATTAATAAGTGAATTTAATTGATGTGATCAGTTTAAAAAGCACTGATTATATTTCTACATAATAGAATTAAGTTTCAAAATGACAGTAAAAATCTGATATGTAGGTCAGTAAAGGGATAGAGAAAATCCAATACATATAAAACTGAAAGTACAATGGAAGACATAACTATCAATAATGTCAAATCTGAGTGGATTAAACAGTCTAAATAGTAGAGACTGTCAGACTGGAGGAAAAATCCAATGATATTTTGTCTAAAAGGAAACATAAGATTCTAACATAAAAATTGAATGTAAAAAGATGGAAAAAGATTTATCATGGAAATCATAATCATTAGAAAGCTAGATTCACCTTAATTAGAATAGTACAAAATTAAAAGTATTATTAAAGATATAAATAGGGACATTAATAAAAGTCAGTTCTTTAGGAAGTTGTCACAATGATAAAACATTGAACTGTGTAGAGGAACTATTGACAATTGAAATACACAGTTGACTTTTAATAATTTTTTTTTTTGTCTTTTTGAGACAAGGTCTTGTTATGCAGTTCTGGCTGGCCTTGAGCTGACTTTTAATAATTTGATACAGCAATCTACCACTTTTCATAATGAATAGAAAAATGAAGATCAGCAAGAAAAAAGAAAACTTAAGATTGTAAACCAGCTACTTAAGATAATTTTTTTGTACTTAAGGTGGAACCCAGGTACAGCGTACTGCTGAGTTCCATCCCCATTCCATTAAAAAAATTACTTTTTGTTTTTTTGTCTTTGAGTCAATGTCACTATGCAATTCAAGCTGGCCTCGAGCTCACTGTAGTCCAGGCTGATCTTGAACTTGCAAAGATCCTCCTGCCTCAGCCTCCAGAGTGCTGGATTTGCAGGCATGTGCCACCACACCCAGCTTAAAAAAATTTTTGTTTTGATACAATCTTGCCTACCTCGTTGTCCAGGTTTACCTTAAACTTTCAAACCTCCTGTCTGTTTCCCATGTGGCTGGCATTACAATCATGTGCCACCTCAGCCAGCAGAGACATTCTTTGGATACTATATTTATATTTATCCATATCAGAACTTACTCCAGTATAAAAGTACAAGACACTAAAATAACAAATTTTTAAAAATTGCTTATTGTGGTTTTGGGACAGTTTCACTATGTAGTTTGAGCTGGACTTGAATGCACTCTGTATCCCAGGGTAGCCTTGAGCTCACAAGGATCCTCCTGCCTCTCAAATGCTGCAATTAAAGGCATGTGTAACTATGCCTGATTTAAAACAACACATTTTAAAAGATTGAAATCATAAAAAGTAATTTATCTCAATGAGGTTGAGCCTCCTGGCAGACACCTGTAATTCCAGAACTTGGGAGAATGAAATACAAGAAAAACAAGTTCAAGACCAGCCTAGGGTAGATAGGGATATCTTGTCTAACAAAATTCAAGAAAGAAAAATTTAACCATATTAGAATGAACTTATAAATTGATACCAAAAAGAAAAATTATAAATGTGTAGAAATTAAAATGCACTACTGTAGAACTAGTCAAAGAAAAAACCATGAAGGAAATCAGAAAATACTTTACTATGAATGAAAATGAAGATGCATCATACCAGAATTGTGAGTGTAATAACAATCATTGAGAGGAACTATAAAGATAAATGACTATATAAACAAAGAAGGAATTTAAATCACTAGCCAAGTGTTTCACCTTAAAAAACTAGAAAACAAGAAACATACCCTAAACTCAGTACAATGAAGGAACAAAAATTAGAACAAAAATTAATAAAATTGAAAATAGGAAAAAATAGAAAATATCAAAACTAAATGTGGAGAAAAACCAAAACTTGTTTTTGAGAAAATTGACATTTAGCTAGCCTAGCAAAGAAATACAAAGAGAAAATTCAAAGTACTAAACTAATAGTGAAGTGAAGGGATACTACTACTGATTTTCCAAAAGGCATAAATATTTAAAGCAAATACTATACAGCAATCCAGTTGTATGTTATGGTTTGTGTCTGGATGTCCCCCCACCCACAAAGCCTCATGGACTTTTAGATGTGGCTTTTTCAGAGGTAACTGAATCTAGAGTTTGTGATCGAATCATAGTACAGTGCTGAGATGAAGTATGCTGGGAGTAAGGATGAGTGATTCCTGGATCAGTCCACTGATTAGATTGGCACCACCCTAATCCCAGCAGTCTAGATAAGATAAAATGGGCAGAAAGAGGCTTGTTTTCCCTTTTACTCTTGTTTTTGCTGTCTTCCACTGCCATGAACTGTTGCTCCTAACCTCTACAAACTGAGCTAAATAAACCTTTCTCCCTTTAATTTGGGGTGTTGGGTTTTTTGTCTCAGCAACAAGACAAGATACTAAGATATACCCTGGTTTTAAATGAATGAAATTAAAAATTCATATGAAGACAAACTACCAAAACTAACTTAGAATAAAGAAAATATAAGCAAACCTAACCTATCACATGTAAAAACAGTGAATTAGGACACAATCCAGAAACCCCATGGCTTTCTTGGTGAATTCTATCATACATTTAAATTTTCCAATTCTTTTAGCTTTTAAGATAAAAATGTTAGTTTTTGGTTTATTGAGAGTGTATCTCACTGTATACTCAGGCTGACCTTGAGCTCACTGTGTACCTCAGACTGACCTTGAACTTACAGCAATCCTCCAACCTCAGCCCCTCATGTGCTGGGATTTATAGGCATGTGGCAGTATGCCTCCCTAAAATTAACAATTCATAAATTCTTTGAAAAAATAAGAGAAGGAACATGTCTCAAATCATTCTGATTATCTTAACAAAAGACTAGGGTATCACAAACTACAGAATGTCATCTTTTATGAATCAAAATGGAAAAATCCTCAGAAAATATCAGCAACTCAATACCAATAACAAAGAAAAGATTATATAACACCCTATCAGGTAAAATTTATCCCAGGAATTCCAGATTGATTTCTCATTCGAGAATCTTACTGTATTGTATCATATCAATAAAGAACAAAGATACAAAATCCTCACTCATGCTAAAAAGCAGTTTTTGTCATAAAAGTTGAGTATTTTATGATGAAAAATAGTCAACAAAGAAGTTTGGAATTTCTTTAAATTTTTAAAAAGCATCTGGTCTAGGCCAGGTGTGGTGGTGCACAACCGTAATTCCAGCACTTGGGAGACTGAGACAGTAGGATCATTGCAAGTTTGAGACAAACCTGGGCTACAAAAGTGCGCTCAACACCAGCCTGACCTTCAGAGGGAGATAGTCTCAAAAGACAAAAAGCATTGCTTCGGGGATATAGCTCAGTGGCATAGCACCTGCCTTTTAAGTGTGAGGTCCTGAGTTTGATTCCTGGTACTCCCTCCCCCAAGATAAATAAATAGCATCTGAGAAAAATCTGCAAGTAATACTATACTTTATGGTAAACTAATGATTTTCCTTCTAAATTAGGAAGGAGATGACTACTCTGGTCAGTTCAACAGTGTACCAAAGTATCTACCAGAATAGAAAAATAAAAGCATCAAGATTGGAGAGTAAACTTATCCTAGAAGATAGGTTATAACCAGGCCAGGGATTTAGCTCAGTGGTGTAACTGCCTGCCTGGCAAGCAGGAGGTCATTATTTCAATCCCCAGCACCAAAAAAAAGATTATAAACCGGGTGTGGTGGCTCACACCTGTAATCCCAGCCCTCGGGAGGCTGAGACAGGAGGATCATAGTGAGTTTGAGACCAGCCTGGGCTACAAAGCTCAAGGCCATCCTGAACTGCATAGCAAGACCCTGTCTCAAAAAGACAAAAAAAAAAAAAAAGATTATAACCTAGATAGAATATTAGTCTACAAAAATAAAAATCAGCAAAGTTTCAGGATATAAAATCAATTTACAGCTGAGAATGGCAATGCACATTTATAATCCTAGCATGTGGGATGCTGAAGTAGGTTTGCTTCAAGTTTGAGGCCATCCTCAGCTGCATAGTAAGTTCAATGCCACATTGAACTATGTAACAAGAACCTGTCTTAAGGCCTGGGGGTTTACCTCAGTGGTACAAGTACCTGCCTGGCAAGCACAACGTCGTAAATCCCCAGTACCAAGAAAAAAAAAAAACCTGTCTTAAAAACATCAATGTAGAAAATTCCACATTTCCATATACAAGCAGTTTTCAATCTACAGTGGTTTGCTTTACTCCTCACCACCCACATCTTTACAACTGAGTTTGACTAGAACTTTTCTTTTTCAGTAGTAGAGACTGAATCCAGGGCCTTCACACTGAGCCACAACTCCAGCCTTGTTTTTTTCTTTTTTTTTGTTTTTGAGATAGGCTCTTGCTAAGTATGGGCCAGGAGGGGCTCAGATTTGTAATCCTGCTCCAGCCTCCCAAAGTGCTGGAAATACAGGTATGCACCACCACGCAAAACAACACTTTATCCAAAGTGGAAGAGTACATGGACTTAGGGTTTTACAACTTTTACAGTGAGTTTATTGGGGGTATTATATTGGTCAATTTTGCCATTTGTTATGGTTTATATCTTTTTGTTACCCTGAAATCTCATGCATTCATGAGATTGCATGAGAAATGGTTGTTTTTTGGGAAATGGTTGTTTCACCAGTCTGTGATACCAGATCATGAGTATGTGATAACTAGTTAGTCTACTGATGAGTTTAGCAGACTTCTGGCCATGGATAATGGCAAGGCCCACCCTGGGTGTGGGTGGCACTCAACTCATAGGCTGTAGCCTGAATGGAATAAAAGGGGAAAGGAAGGCTTGCTGCAGGCTGCTTTCTGCCTGCCATGCCACAGATTATTTCTCCTTCCATGCTGCCCTGCCTTGGAGCTGATTGACTATGGACTGAAACCTCTATAAAAACTGAGCTAAAATAAACCTTCTGTTCTTTATCTTGAGGCTGTCAGGTATTTTTTCCAAGCAATGAGAAAGTAACTACAGTAGACTTTGGTATCAGAGAATTGAAGTTATTGCTGTGACACTGTAGCAGAAAATAGCCCTCAGCCAGTATATTTCTCTGTTAGTTGCCGAGGTAATACTTCCGGTTAAAGTTCCTGTTACTTTTGTTTCTTAGAAGCAGCTGGTCACTGTGATACGTTGTAAAACCCATCCCCAATTGACAAGACATTCTGCCTCTGTACTTCGTGCTTGCTTAACTCCTGTAAGTCCTAGACCACCAGAGATGAGGGCCTGATATTTTCGAGAACACTAGATTCCTAGTTAGTGCTCATCCAAATCTTGGGTTTTGGTTTACTATTGCAATACTGCTTAGCTATGTGATTTAGAAGCCTTTGGAACTGGCTTGTTGGAAATGTGGAAAGGTTTAGAGATGCCAACTAATGAAGCAGCCCTGGAATATACTGTGAGCCAAGTCTATTGATTCTGAACAGAGTTCAGAAGACTAGTATGTTGATAGAAATGCTCCTGATAATATAGACCAGGTTCAGGAGGTTTCAGTTGGGGACAAGGACTGCATTGACAGTTGGAATCCCCAGCCATGTGTCCATGTGTGTTATGCTTTGGCAGAAAATATATCTACATTTTTCTCATGCCTTGAGACTTTGTTGGAGACAGCTTAGGGTGGTGGACTAACGAATTTGATAGTAGAAATTTTCAAGGTAGTTTAATGTTGATGCAGTGGCATGGGAACTCTTAGGGCTTTTAGCGTACTATACTTTAAAAATAAAGACCTCAGCAAATTGATTTAGTTTTGAGGGAAGCCAAAAAGAAAATTTCAGTAAAGTTACTGACTGCAAAGATAGAACAGAGAGCCTGGTTGCTGAGACAGTTATACTTTGGAAGTAGATAGTAGAAAAGATAACCCTGAGGGCTGAAAAGGTGAAAGACTTTGCTTTGAAAAGAAAATTCCAGAACACCATTTTTTTTTTTTTTGGTCTTTTTTGAGACAGGGTCTCGCTATGCAGTTCAGGCTGACCTTGAGCTCACTTTGTAGCCCAGGCTGGTCTTAGACTCACACCGATGCTCATGCCTCAGCCTCCTGAGTGCTGGGATTACAGGCATTGAGCCACCAGGCCTGGCTAGAAAATTGGAGACGCCAAGGACATAGATCATTTGAACCAAGTTGGGCCAGGAAAGAAGCAATGAAGGCTACAACCACCAACACTGCCATAGTGATGGGCTTCTGTATAGTTCACATCTTGCTACAAATTGTCCTGGTGCTGGACATCAAGGTATAGGATTTAATATTTGCTCTGCTAGATTTCAGTCCCATTCCTTTCCATCTTATTTGTACCTTTTGGAATGGAAATGCTTAGTTTGTACCATTGTGTGTTGGAAGTTTTTTAATTGTTTTTTTTTCATTTTTCAAGGCTGTCTAGCTAAGAGTTTGCCTTAAATCTCAGAGGAGAATTTGGAGTTGAACTTGTCAGCACTGCTGAAACTGTTATGATTTCAGAAACTATTGGTTAAATAAATTTGTATAAAGGAATTTGCATAAGTCTTTTGGAGGGCAGAGGTGGAATGTTGTGGCAGGTGTTTAGATGCACCACCATCGACTCTTACCCTACTTCATACACTTATAGGTGGGGTGCTTTTGGGAGGTGACTGCATCATGGCTGTGTGATAATGGATTGAGGGTAATGTAATGTCTGATTAGTCCACTAATATCTGATCAATATACCAATTAGTGGTATACTGGCAAGGCCCACTCTTGGTGTAGGTAACAACCAACCAACACACATATAATTTGAATAGAATAGAAAGGAAAAGGAAAAGTAAGATGGCTTATATATACATCCCCTTTCCCCACAAAGCCTCATGCAATCATAGATGGCAGGATCTAGAATATATGATGCTGTAATTATGTGATGGGGTCAATGGTGTATAATTACTAAATTAGTCCACTTATTGGTTTGGCATAGCTCTGAGTAGGTAATGGGAAACCTTCCTTGGGTGGGAATGCTACCCCCCCAAGGATGTATAGCCTGGATTGACTATACTGGACAGAAAGAGGGCTGCTCTGGTCACTTGTGGCTTGCTCCTTGCTGCTTTCTACCTTTTCCTGCCCTGCTTTGCCATGGACAGTTTCTTCACTGAGATTCCCTTCTGACATGGCACCTTGCCTTGGAACCAGCAAACTATGAACCGAAATCTCTACAACCTGTGAGCTACAATAAACCTTTCCTCCTTCAGCTTTAGGTATCAGATATTTTTCCTCACCATCAAGAAAAATTAAGACAGAAGGCTTGTTGCTGGCTGCTCTCTACCAGCCCTGCCACAGAGTATTTCTTTTCTAACACCGTGCCTTGGACCCAGCTGACAGCTCTACAAACTGTGAGGTAATGTGTCCTAGCAAGAAGAAAGTAACCAAGATACATACCATTGGGGAAACACAATACCCAACACCCACACCTTTTTTTTGTGTGTGTGTGTCTTTTTGAGACAGGGTCTTACTACCCAGTTTAGGGTTGCCTTGAGCTCACTGTAGCCCAGGCTGGTATGGAACTTGCAGTGATCCTTCTGCCTCAGCCTCCCCATTGCTGGGATTACAGGCATGTGCCACCATGACCAGCTAACACCCACATTTTTAAGAAGAGGTTTGATTTCATGTAGTTTTGAGGGATAGTATCCATGATTGACTACTCTTAAGGCAAGAGATATCATAGCACATAGGTGTGGTAGAGCAAAGCTGTTTATTACATAGCAGGTGGGATGCACAGCAGGGCACAGTGGGAGAGGATAGGCTTGGGGCCAGAAATATCCCCCCCGAAGACCATGACTTCTTGACCCACCCAGACATACCAGATTGTTATGTTCAGCAATCAAGGGGGCAGATACCAAAGCCAGTCTCGTTAAAACTGTACTCTGAGGTCAGAGAACACTGTTTAGGTGTTAAATGCATTTTTTTTTAACTTAGACATTCATTGAACAAAAGTTCTGTTCCACAACTAGGTTGTGAAATGAATTGGTCACAAAACGAGAAATTGTGTATAGTATGTACATTGTAAGATCCAGAACAAAGAAAGTCAAAAAAACCTCTGTTTTAATGACTTTGCATTGCTCTTACATGTAGTACTGAAATGTACAACTATAGTACTGTGCTGTACCAGACAATCAGCCAAAGTTACAGTAGTATATGTAGAAGAAGCCACCATAAAGCTGCACTGTAGCTCCTAATTGCATCATAAATCCAAATGCAAGTCATAAGTCTGAATGTGGTGGATCTTAAATACAAACAGTGTGCTTTGGTCATAAATCTCTAGTTATTAAACAGTTGGGTTGTTAAATGAGGAATATCTGTAAGATGTTCATCAGGGTATCACCCTATTGTGAATTTAGGATCATTTCCACATTTCATTGAATAATACAAAAGACATTTATGAAGCAGTCTGTTTTATAATACTATCAGAAAGCAAAATTTGCATTCTAAAAATTTTTATGAAACTACTAAAAGCAGTTAGAATCTAAATGAATGGAAAATCACCCTCTGATCATTCATAGTCAGGACTTGTATTAGAGTTATTTGCTTACATAATCTGGACATTTGACTGCTTTAAGGTATAGTCAGACTTTGGATTATGAGCAACTTGGTGTGTGACTGTTTCACAATATAAGCAGACATTTCTGTGAAATAATGAAGTTCTCTCTGCCTTAATCCTTACACAATATAGGTAACCTAAAATAACATGCAAGAAGCCATTCACAAAAGATTATATGCAGCATGATTCCACTGATATGAAATGTCCAGAATAAGGAAAAATCTTTTGAGAAATTCTAAGCTTCCCAGAGTAGGTTCAAACTCATGATATTCCTGTACAAACTTTCTGGAGTCCTGGTATTACAGGCTGGCACTATCATGCCCAGCCAATTTAAAACTAACTTTCTGTTTGTCTGTCTCTCTTTTTCTGCCCTTTTAATACCTATTTATCGACAGGATCTTGCTGTGTATTCCAGGATAATTGTGAGCTCACTATATAGTCCCATATGGCCTTGAGCTCACAGCAATTTACTACCTCAGCCTCCTAAATGCAGAGATTACAGGCATGTGCCACCATGCCCAGCAATTTTCAATTCTAGAATGCCCAATATTTCATTCCATAAAATAGAATGCGTCTCCTGAGGAGCTTGATTTTATAGACAGAAAAGTTAACAAAAGGCAGAAATAAAGAACTCAAGTAGATTGGTCATTTCAAAGACTGTCTGAAGTAGGACTGGGAGACAGAACAAGGAAATAACTAAATGATTATCATGTTATCATTATATGCTATCTAAGTAAGTGTGTTTTTGGGGCTGGGGATTTAGCTCAGCTGGCATACACAAGGTTGTGAGTTGAGTCCCTGGTACCAAAAAAAAAAAAAATGCTGTTTAGACTGAGACATTACCCCTTTATGTCTATGGAGAAACATGACACCTGGCTCTCTCTCTCTTGGCCCTGTAAAAATTTGTTTTTAAGCTGGAGTTTTGGTTCAAGTATTGAGCAACCTTAGGAACACCAAGTAGGTTTTCTTTAAACTTTACTGTTAGCATAGTGGAACATTTGAGCTTGGAGCTATTTGAAAACAAAAGTATCACTATATTTGTATTCAGTGACAGATGGAAATAAATAATCTCCAGTGGAATTAAACTAGAAAGCCATTGTTATTTTACTGTTGTAAATAAGTTTAATTCACTGGAGAAATGCTAAATATGATGTCTTAAATTCTAGGATATAAAAGATGGCAAGTCCAGATAGTAGTAAGCGGAAGATATTAAAAGCCAAAAAAACAATGCCTCCAAGTTGCCAGAGGCAAGGAGAGATCCTGAATAAGTCAAAGACTATTGAAGTTCTGAAAACAGCAACAATCAACAGTAATGTTCCAAGTGATAATCAAAATTTAAGTACTGAAGTCATAACTGGAGACTGTATACATCCTGAAGTTGTTGATTCTTCGTTGGACTCTAAGATAAATTCAGCATTTTTACTGAATAGCATAGCATTCCCTCAGAATTTAATAAAACCTGTAGAAAAAATTGTTCATTCAGAAACAAGGTTTGAATGTGTTGATGAACAAGTTGTATGTTCTTACAAAAAGCCAAGAAAAGCAATAGATTCTCCCAGCCATTTCTTCATACAAGAAGTAAAAGAGCATTGGAATACTTCTGAAACTCACTTTGAATATAAGGCAAATGTAACATCATCCTATTTTCAAGATAAACAAAATTGTAATCTAAAGTCCATTTGTTGTTCACCCATTATTTTGGGGGATGTAGTTCAAAATCCCTTGGATAATAGCAGAATTAACAAGATGGCTTCCAATTTAGAAGCAAATTCCAGTTCAGACTCATATGATGAAAGGCAAAATGACATTTTAAGTTCAAACTCATGTTATATGCCTGTTATGCAAATGCCTAACTTGGTGAATTTAGTCATTTCTAACAACTGTGCTTCTAACATGTTGAAAACTAAAGAATCCAGTAAAACCCAACACTCCAGCATTTCAGATTGTGAAAATACAGAGTCAAAGCGGCAGTGCTTATTCAACACTGATGATAGCGACAGTAAGTATATACTAAGATATCTTTTGGAGAAATTAAAATAGTCACTTTCTTTTGGGGGATTTTAGCATCTCAGATATACAAATATGAGAAGGATGAATAATTATTTCAGAAAATCTTAGTTGTGAACTATTCTTGAGGGGAGGAAGAAAGGTATTATTGAAGAAAACTACAACAAACCTAGTTTTGTAGAATTTAACTGGCTGTATTCATAATGCTAGAATTGGGAAGCAATGAGAACCAAAAATGGTTCAAGCAATCTTCCCACCCCATG
The DNA here is from genome assembly GCA_004027455.1 of Hydrochoerus hydrochaeris. Taxonomy (NCBI): domain Eukaryota; kingdom Metazoa; phylum Chordata; class Mammalia; order Rodentia; family Hydrochaeridae; genus Hydrochoerus; species Hydrochoerus hydrochaeris. The sequence continues at coordinate 71,561 of PVLA01006486.1, read as the reverse complement.
GACAAGTTATGTTGGTAGTGATAGAAAAAATAAAGGTGGTCAGAGAAGGGAAGTAAGGGAGAGTCAGCATGGTTGGTTATAGTTTACATCTGTCATGCTTGCACATGTTTTGATCACTTTGTCACTACTGATTTGAGACAGCTGCATTTTATAAGATTAGGGTACAGTTCATTTGTTACAGCAATTTTTGACTTATTGGTTGCATGAGAAACACGAGTGGTGCTGTAGAAAGTGGAGGGAACCAAGTTTTATTAAGCCAACTGGGTCAGAGGAGTTAAGCACTCCAGATTATTCCGAGCCCTGAACCCTGAAATCTGAGGAAACTAGAGTTTTATATCTTTGTTTTAGTTGGGTTAAGCAAGGGGCAAACTGAGCAAAATTTTACAGAAGCAGAAGTTTAGCAGGCATTGTTATCTTTTGAGATTGAGGGGGAAGTCAAAGGATGGTGAGTACAAAAGTTTTTAAAATCTGTAATTACAAACTAGAACAGAGCAAGAGCAAAACTTTGGGAGGGGCTCAGGATGAAGTGTTTGATTGTGGTTACAGAAAACTAGGATGAGAAAACTGAGTTTGAGGAAAGGAGTGGAGTTTCAAGGTGGTCTATTTTCTGCTTTATTCTTGCCCTTGATGCCCATATGTAGGCACAGCCTCATAGGGCATCACAGGTGTCCATGGGGCTAGTCTAGGTGATTTCTCACCAGTAGTTGATATTCTGACTGTCTAGTGAGAGTTTAGACCTGGTCTTAAAGAAATTCTGTGAGGCACTAAAACACAAGGGCCAAGCATCAACAAGAGAAAAATGGATCCTAGTGACCCTATCAAGGGTAGGCCAACCATTTTAGGAAAATGGCCAGAGGTTACTTGTTTGGGACTGTCCCAGTTTAGTGGCCTACTCTTAGATTTTTGACAGCCTTGTGAATGACCCCAGTGGGTTAACGTAAAAACATTCTTCCAGGAAGATACACTTGCCTCCTTTTTGTGTTACAAGTAAGTCAAAGGTGCATTGATTCTGGAGGGTTACTGCAGCTAGGGAGTCTGTTTCTTCTTGTAGGTCTAATATAGAATTAGCAATTTTTCCTAAGTTATTAAATCTTCAGAGAGTGACTGATAGGTAACAGAGGCAGTACCAATTTCTGGAACTCCCAACACCCATAGCAATGCCTAAGCTTGCCAAGAGGGATATAAGCACGAGGTCAGCCTGACAGTGTCAGAGGTCTGTAAAGGGATTGGAAGATCTGTTTTCCCAGGCATGATGTTTATTTTTATAGTGAAGAATATTGGTCTTGTTGGTAAGGAGGCAGAAGTAAGCAAGGGTTCCACAGAGCCAAAATAGCCCTGGATTCATAAAACAAAATTGGTGTTTTATGTCTACAAGGTGTTTAGGGAGCTAGCTTTTTGAGGTTCTTTGCCAGATGCCTACTGGTGGCTTGGGTTGCCTCTGTAAAAGGGATTCTCTTTCTGGATGAGTCTTTTGGGTAACCCTCTGGTCTTGCTTCCCAGTGTAAGAAGAATTTCTATTAATGTCCATTCACTAGAATTTTGAATGTTGGGTAGGAGAAGGCAGGTAGCTGGAGTAGATGTCCAATATGGTTGAGTCTTTTCTGCAGTTCCTGATGTTACTTGTGGAGGCCACATTCCAATTGTAATGTATGGAGTTTATGGCCCCTGCAAAAATGTGACTGTTTAAAAGTTGGGAAGTGTCAATTGTCAGGTGTCCCAGTAGACAGTAAGTAGTTGGGAGAGGGTTGCATGCTAGAAATGTTGTAGTTCTGGTATGGGTAAGGTAAATGTAAAGTTATAGCTAGAGAGGGGAAGGCTCCCTAGAGGGACTCTTGGAGAGCTCTCATAGATGCATTGTGAAAATTTTAACATCACAGGCTTTGGGTCCTAGGATAAAGCAGCTCCATGAAGTGTCCAAAGTGGAGATAGAGGACATCTAAGACTGTAGTGTTCCCAGGTAGAGGTTTTACATCATGGACAGAGTACCAGTTAGAATCCATGAGAGACCATGTTACAGGTAGCAAGGCTGTGGCTCCCATGTAGGTTGTGGAGGCAGAAAGGCAAAGCCAGCAATCTTGAGCTAGGTCTCATCAGCAGCAGTTTAGTAGACTGAACAAGTCTTGATCAGGTAAGGGGCAACTGGTTTCAGTGTGGTGGTCCTATGACAATAGCAACAAGAAAGGATAGCAGCCTCAGGTTTAAAGTGTCAGGCATTGCTGATTAGGCCAAGAGTGTATAACCCCTAAAGGAGCAGGAGATACTGGTGAAACAACCTATACAAATAATAAAAGCAGTGGTTAAGAGAATTTTCCAAGTAGTAGTCCACTGGACAGAAGTGACCATAGCAAGGCCAGTGGGCAAATGTCAGAGTAAGTAGCCCACAGAGACATGGAAACCACAGCTATCAGTCCATGGGGGTAATCTAAGGTATCCCATAAACAGTGTCTTCAAGCTTCAGTTGTGTGTGGACAGGTCAGCCTCTGGTGTCGCCACAGCAGGACTTTCATGTTAGATTCTTCTTCCAGTGGGCTTTAGACTAGAATGGTTTGCCTTGGAGGTGGAGTTTGATTGGGTTTTGGGAGGTATGAGTGAGCAACCCAAGTTGATGGGGCAATCTTAGGGGTATGGCTCTACCATACCCATAAGGTGATGCCTATAACCTTGATAGAAATGGGGGTGAAAAGCACAGCCATGTGAGATCCAATCCAAATGGGCTGAAGGAGCTTCTTTTTCCAGTCTATCACCCAGACTGAGTCTCCTGGCTGAAATGGATATACCAAATTACTGGGTAGGGAAAGAAGTTCTCTCTTAAGATGACTTTATTAATTTCAGAAAAGGTTTTCTCTAACATTTGTAACTCTTAAGATACCTACTTATCTCCTACCTGTCTAATTGAAAATGACTAATAATCAGAGGGGTCTCCCAAACATTAGTCCATAGGTCTAGGTGTACAACTAATCCTGAGCAGGGCTGGAGATAGATAGCTTCTCTATCCAATATGTTCCTGTCTCTTGGCAGAATTTAGCTATCTATCATAGTCTCTAGGGTCTGATTCATGTGTTTTGCTTTCCCTCATCTCTGTGGCTGATAAGCTGTATGTAAGTTCTATTTAATCTTCAGGAGGTCTGAGGGGTTTTGAACAGCTTCAGCTACAAAGGCAGGCCTGTTGCCACTCCTGTTGACAAGGGGAACCCATATCATGGGGTTAACTCTGAGGCAGAGCTGAACAGCTTCTCAGGCTTTTCCTATCTTGGTTGTTTTGTCCTGTATCCATCTTGAGTAGGTGCAGACAATGAGGTATTTGTAAATCTTCAATTCTACTTTTTTTTTTTCCCGTGGTACTGGGGATCAAACTCACAACCACATGCTTGCAAGGCAGGTGCTTATGCCACTGAGCTAAATCCCCAGCCTCCAGTTTTTTTTGGGGGGGGTACTGGGGATCAAACTCAAGACCTTGCACTTGCCAGGCAGGCGTGTAAATCTTCAAATTATGAGGTCCTAGTTTGTTCAATCCCTGAAGGTGGCTGTGGCCTTTGGAAAGGATTGCTCTTTGGGAAGGACTGACGTGGGCACAAGTCTGGCACTTCTGACACACAGTGGTACAGAGTGATGGGAGTCTTGGATGTAAGATATAATATTTTCTTTCCAAAGAGTCTATACTGCAGTCTTTCCAAGGTGAGTTTTTACTGGTTTTCTTGTACAAAGGAGTAAGCAAGAGTAGGAGGGATTGAATGAATGTTCTTGTGACAAGCAGGGTGTACTAGCCATACCCATTTCAGTGAATTTTGTTCTTGAATCCAAAGGTTTTCTTCAGGAGAGTAACATCCAGAGTTTTCTTTGTCTAGGTTGTGCCACCTTTTGGCTGTGCAGTCTTTAAGCAGGTGCCGGTAGTTATCTTGAAAGGCCTTATCTCTTTTAAATAGCTCTTTATCAGCAGGGTTGGCTTCTGGGTAGCCAATATGGCAGTCTCCAAGAACTTGTAGTGACATAAAAACTTCTGGCCTTGTCTGTTTGGCAGGCAACCTTTAGTGATACAATCTGCCATTTGGTTTCCTCTGGTAATGGAATCTGATCCCTTTTGATGTCTCATGTGATGTCCTTGACAGTACATGTTGGCTACTTTCTTGGGCTCCCAGATAACTTGTAGGAGATAAAGTATTTCTTTTTTATTTATTTATTTTTTATTTCTTTTCCTCTGCTGTTAAGAGTACTCTTTCTTTATATATATTGTTCTGTGAATGTGAACTGTAGCAAAGGCAGATTTTGGGTCAATATGAGTTTTAAGTGTTTCCTAGCTCACTGGGGGCTCAGGTAAGAACCCAAAGTTCTGCTCTCTGTAATGACCATCCCTTAGAAGGGGGGGACCTGCTTCAATGACTTGGTCTGTGGTGGTGACAGTGTATCCTGCCAGATGCTCTCCATCTGGTATGAAGCTGCTGCTGTCTGTGAACAGAGTGGAGTTTTGGCTCTGGTGAGATCACATCTGTAGGAGTATAGTTTGTCAGTGACTTCTCTGTCATTTTAGTGATTGCCTTCTTTAGTTGGTAGAAAGGTAGCTGGATTTAGAGTTTTAATAGTTTCTGTGGTGACGGGTTTTTACAGAGTTACCCTTGACAATGAGTTGTTCTGACATTTGACAGCTATCTGTGTCCATGAACTGAGTAGGCCACCTTTACTTGAAGGGTTTACCTCAGAGTCAGTTTATCTGCCTCAATAATGAGAGTGACAGCAGCCACTAGGGCACAGAAGCAAGGGGGCCATCTGGCAGCATAGTATCTGATTGTTTAGATAGGTAGACCACCGGTCTCTGCCAGGGTCCCACAGTCTGAGTCAGGACTCCCAAAGCTACATGGCTTTTCAGGTACAAGGTCCATGTACAATTTTAATAAATTCTCAGCTTATATCTAGTAGCCCAAGTGCAGGGGTTCTAAGGAGTAACCATTTGATCTCTTTGAAGATTGACTCCTGTTTCGATTCCCATTTTAGGTCTGATTTTTCCAGTCTGGTGAGGACAGCATAGAGGGGCCTAGCTTTTTCTGCAAACCCTGGGATCCAGATCCTGTAGAATTCTGCCACTCCTAAGAACTCACTCTCTTTTTGTTACTTGACCTTGGGACAGAGCAGATGACCTATTTTTTCTCTGTCCCCAAGGAGTGGTGTGGTGTCCCTTAGTTATAATAAACCCCAAGTAACAAACAGAAGGCAAACATATCCATCCTCTTTTGCAGGACACTGTGTATCCTATGTCCTAGAGTAGCTGAAGGAGGGAGGACCTGTGTCCTCTCCCAGCAATCCTGCTTTTTTTTTTTTCAGTTGCCAGCAAGAGATCATCAACATACTGCAACAAAACATGGTTTAGCTGAGCTCCTAGGAAGGCAGCCAGGTCAGAAACTAAGTCCTCCCCTAATCAGGTGGGGAGTTCTTAAAACTCTGGGGGAATGTGGTGTTGAGCTATTCATCTTCCCAGTCAAAGGCAAATAGAGGGGCTGGAGATGTGGCTCAGTGGTAGAGAGAGCTCTTGCCTTGCATGCGTAAGGCAAAGGGTTCAATCCTCAGCAAACTCTATCCCTTGAAAAAAAACCTAAGATGTGTCCTCATCTACAAATCTAGCATAGAAAACAAACAAGCAAAAAAAGCAAAGAGATTGAGTAGCTTGGTTCAAGCAGAAAAAGATGTCTTTAAGGTCCAGGCTGCCTTAGGTGGAAGTAAACTCACCAAAGTGTAGGGGTTTGGGACAACCAGGTACAGGGTTACAGTGGTATTGACTGCTTGGAGGTCTGGTACTGGTCAGTGGCCACTGGATTTTTTGACAAGCAGTAGCAGGGTATGCCAGAGCAACTGACATTTTATGAGGATTCCCTGCCTCCTTTAGTCTGTTTGTAGTGTTCCAGGGTTCTGATCTGTGCCTCGCTGGGTATTCATAACTGTCTCAGCTTGCTAGGGTTGGTTCCTGACTTGAGATCCACTAGAATTGGGACCAGTTTTTGACCTGTCCAGTGGAAAGCTTTCAGCCCATACCTCTGGATATGCCTCAAGCAAGTAGGGAGGATTAACCTCTCTCTGATTGGGGGTATGTAGTCACTATTGTTCTCATAAGACTGTCAATGATAGAATCAGACATTTCTGGTTATTGAGGGTCAGGCTGGTGGACCCCTCAAGTGTGAAGGTTATTTGAGCTCCCAGGTTAGGTTAGAAGATCTCTCCCCAGGAGCTTTATTGGACAATCAGACAGGTAGAGGAATTTATGTCCTCCCAGGCAAACAGGATCAAGGCTGGCAGAAGGGGCAGCCTGTTAACAACCTGGTGGCCCCCATAATGGTAACTCTTGTCAATGACAAATGCCACTGGAGTGGTCTCAACTGAATGATCTGCTACCATAATGACCTTAAAAGTCATTGGTTGGCCCCCCCAGCTGTCATATTGACCATGGGCTCTCAGGGACCAAGATTGAGGGGGCATTATTAATCTGAATCATTTTCTTCCAATGACCCCTTATGTTTGGGCCATTCATTCTTTCAGTATCCAGTCTCTGTAATAAGTATATTGGTTTGGAAGCAAGAGCAAGGGGGTCTGATGGTTTCTCTCCCTTATGTGGCAGTCCTGGTTTCCAAGTAGGGTCTGGTTTCCCGTGCACAGCTATAAGGATTAAGACTTTTTGTTTCATTCTTCTGTCTGCTCCACTTTGCAGTCTTTTTATGACAATTTCAAGCAGTTAAGTTGTGTTCATGCTGGTGAATCTTTCAAGTTTCTGGACTTCGCGCCAAATGTCCAGGGCAGCGTTGACCATTTGTTGGTTTTTAGGGGTCTCAGGGTCAAAAGGTATGAAGATTTGGACTGGCTCACAAAGTCACTCATAGAATTGTGTGGCCTCAGTCATTGTGGTTGTTCTTTACACATCAGTTGGCTTTTTGGTACCAGCCCGGACCCCCTTAGGATGACCTCCCAGTACCACAATAGAAAAGATTGTTCTGCGGCAGTATGGAAGTCCCATCCTGGTTTGACTTTTTCCCAGTCCATTGGATTATGGTTGCTGGGGGATAGATTCTGACCTCAGTTAGGATTTTATATCACTCCTTAATGTTGAAGGAGGGTGAGAAGCAACTGACAGTAGTTACTCAGGCAGGCAGATTAATCTGAAAGACGGATTCCATAAGATCAATGAGGGTTTGAGGCTCTTCTGACCAAGGGAAAGTATGTTGTTTCCAGTTCAGAAGATCTGTGGTGGTGAAGGGTTGATAGTATAGAGTTGGATGGTCAGCCTAATGGGTGTTGTCCTCCCGAATATAAGTTGGAATGTGGGTTTCATGGATGGACATCTGGTTGGTAGGCGGCTGAGCTGACCATAGCACTTGAGCAGAAGTGTTGGAGAGGCCACTCTCCAACTCCTAAGAGTTGGTGGCTCAAGGGACCAGTGCAGTCAGTTCCTGGTCAGGGAACCAAATGTTACAGCAATTTTTGATTTACTGGTGGGGTGAGAAACACAAGTAGTGCTCTAGAGAAGTGAAGGAAACAGTTTTTTTAAGCCGGCTGGCCTAAAGGAGTTAAGCACTTGAAATTCTGAGGCCCTAAACTCTGAACCTTGGGGAAGCTTGGATTTTATATCTTTGTTTTAGTTGGGTTGGGCCAGGCTGAGTAGAATTTTACAGAAGCAGAACAAGAGTTGTTATCTTTTGAGGTTAGAGGGAGAAACCAGGAATAATGGGTTCAGAAGTCATTAAATGTTGTGGTTACAAAGCAGAACAGAATAAGAACAAAACATTACCTATTAGTAGGGGCTCAGGCTGAGGCGCTTGATTGTGATAGAAAACCAAGATGTGGAAATTCAGGCTGGAGAGCGGAGTGGGGTCAGAAGCTGGATTGCACTATGTACAGAAAAATGTTTAAGAGAAACTTAAGTATACAGGCAGTTTTAGGCCAAACCTGATTTCAATTTAACAAAATTTGTCTTGTCAGAAGTGGTTTATTGTACCAAAGGATTTTATTTCCTGTGCACAAAAGGTGGTTTATGACAGTCGTTTGACTAAAATATATTTTGTTATTTGGAAGGTTTTTTCAGAAAGAATTTTTTTTGTTTTGTTTTTAAAATATTGATGAAACTGTTTGTTTGTTTGTTTGTTTGTTTGTTTTTGAGACCAGATCTCACTATGTTGTTTAGGCCAGCATTAAAGATGCTTTGTAGCCCGAGCTGGCTTTGAACTTGAGATTCTCCTGCCTCAGCCTCCCATATGCTAGGATTAAAGGCACATGCTACCAAAGCCATTTCTTATTATATCATTGACTTGTAAACCATATGGCCACTATAAGGTGTTAGGTAACAGTATATATACGTAAATATAAATTTGTGTGTCCTGTGTGTGTGTGTGTGTGTGTGTGTATGTATGTATATATATGCCAAATTATTATGAAGTCAAGTTCTAGGTTTATAAAATTATTAAAATAGCAAAGCTAAATTTCATTAGAAGTAATGAGATGTTGGATATTGAATAGGTTTCATAGAATGTTTTGTTTTATCTAGGCTATAGAATAACATTTAATAAGATGAATTTAAAATTGTTTCAAAATAGTAGGATTACTTGTGAATAATAAACAGGACTGCCTAACCAACTATTTATAAAAATAATGTAGGACTAAGCCAGGCGTGGTAACACTTGCCTGTAGCCCTTGCACTTGGGAGACTGAGGCAGGGGGATCATTGCAAGTTTGAAACCAACCTGGGCTGCAAAGTGAACTCAAAACCGGCTTGAAGTGCATAGTGAGACCCTGTCTCAAAAAGACAAAAATAATAAAAATAAAAAATAAAATAATGTAGGACTACCTAAGTATAGAGTAAGTGATATAATTCAGTTTTTGTAGTATGTATGTATCAAATAAGATGGGGAAATATATCTGATACTAGAACCTTTTCTAAGAGGTTTTTGGTTTTCGCATTTTTTTAAAGAGAACAATTTTTGGGAATGTTTTTATGCAATTTAATTTTCTCAGATTCTGCTCTTGTCACATGTTTGTTTTTCCATTTCATTTCATTGTTTTGTAAGTATTTTTATCTCTATTCTTTCCATCTTCCCAAGGCTATAATCCAAAGAAGATGTTTTCAGAAAACAAAGAAAATATTAAGCACATGAAAACATCAGAGAAAATTAATGAAAATATTTGTGTTGCTCTGGAAGGGCAAACAGCAGTGCTGAAACAGGTAAAATATTGAGGCATAAATATGTGCTTGAGAAAGTTTTACTTTTGATTAGTAAAATGTATTAAAAGTTAACTGATCTCCATAGTGAGATAGTATAGGTGACTTTGACTTGATGCAAAAATTATGGTATGTAAAAACTGAAATAGCAGACAAGTAATTATTTATATTATCACAATATCTCTAATTTCTGAACAATATCTAGTTTTTCCAAAGTGATCCAAGACCTAGTGACCCAGGGAATCATACATACATAAAGTCCTCTTGTAGAAAGAAAATGGACTTTAACAAAAAATTAATATTATGGTTAATCGTTGTGTAACTCAGACAATAAATGAGTTTGAGCTATGCTAAATCTGATCTCTCTTGTTCTAGTCATGGGATTCTTTCATATGCAGCTATAGTTTTTTTTGTAGACCTCATCATAATCATTACAATTTCATAGACTCAGATACCTAGAAGTCCATTGCAAAGACCTGCTGTATACATGTGTATTTTCCTTAATAACCAAACTGACATGGATATATATGTTGCATTAACTGACATTTTATTTTAGAGCACCACTGAATATACTTCTCATTTTTACTTTGCCCCATATAACCTTATTATTCTACAATGTCCCCATATATTTAATCAACTCTGAGTTAAAGTAAATTAGCTTCCAATTCAATTAGAATGGCTAGGGCTGCTTGTGGTTGTAAGTTTGATCCCCGGTACCAATAAATAAATAAATAAAAGGAGATTTCAAGTAGAGTGGCTATAGTCAGCACTTGTTTTGAGGGTCAGTGTTAGTATATCACTACCACTAGAATGCAACCACTAAAAGAGATTATATGGTAGATAAATACCTGTTATAATACACTAAAATTTCTCAATCTAAATAATCCTATTTGTTTTAGGAGAAAAAAAATCACTTCTGTTTGCTAAAACAGATCATTACAGTTACATAGTTGATAGCCTATGAATATGTATTGACTTAATAATAAAAAACCCCTTTAAAAGATTCTTTCAGAACCAGCTTATAAGGTAAGTTGTCAGTTTTTTGCTTTTTACCTCCAGCTTTCTCTAAGAATACCAAGAGACATTAATTTAAAAAATAAATAGGTAATTTTTATATTGCTGACAGAGAAGGGATTGTTATATGCATGGATCAAGCCCTAGGACCATGTTATCTGAAAAATATAAAAAGGTTGAGGATTCCATCTGTGCCCATTTCCAGTAATCAGTGACTACTTTCAGAAACAAGTTATGATATGCTCATATAAACACAAAATTTAATAGGGTCTTTGAACATTGTAATTTCATTGGCATTTAAAAAAATCATGGCTCTCAGTACTCTACAAAATACTCCACCAGAGTTGATTCACAAGTAATAGTACTTCCTGGGGAATTTAAGTAACGCAGTTTATCTTGGTTATCTTTCTCAGAAGTCTCTTATAGAATCTTGTACATTTCTTGTACAAGTGGCAATTCGGATATTAGCAAATGCTTTTGTCCTATCTCTAAATAGCCTTCCACCGATTTGCTGTAATTCCTGTTTATACAGCTATCTCTGTACTGCATCAGATACTTTGGTTTTGCAGTGCTGGGGATTGAACCTAGGACTAGATAAGCACTCCATCATTAAGCTAGACAATAGGCAACTTCAGCTCTTGAAACCATATATATATATACATTAATTTTGTTTAAATATCTTTACTATAAGGCCCTCATTATGAGATTGTTTTTCCCTATTGAAAAAGTTGTAGAGCCAGTTGTGTTTGATCTTTTGAGGTTTCAAAACTATCTAGACCCAGCTGACTCCAGAGAGGGTTTTCTTCCAAACTCCCAAGTTAGTCTACCTACAATTTAGAATGTTGGAACAAATTGAGTTTGTAAGTTGCTAAAAGACATTTGTGAGGTATTTGGTGGAAGTCATTGTGTTTTCCTTGAATAAGGAACAATACCATTAAATGAGAACAAACGTCTACTCTAAGAAGAATCATGATTGTTGGGCACATACTGTAAGATAATCAAGTTTTAAAATCACTTCTGTCTGAATCATGAGTACTTGTTTAAAGTGTGACTTTTTTGAGCTCACTAATAGTTGAAAGTTTTCTCAAACTTACTTAGTAAAAATCTTTGGAAGTGCCTGTTAATTGTGTAATTTTCTAGTCCCCTTTCTTGAGAATTTTTTGGATCCAGGATGTGGCTTAGGAATTTGTGATTTTAGTCTTTTTTTTGCGGGGTGTACCAGGGATCAAACTTGGGACCTCATGCTTGCCAGGCAGGCGCTTACACCGCTGAGCTAAATCCCCAGCCAGAATTTGTGATTTTAAACAAGTATCACATGTGATTTTTCTTTCCAGGGAAGTTTGAGAAACACATGTTCAAAGAATTAATAGATATGTTTCTCCAAGATTTCCTGAGTATGAGCTTCACATATTAACTTCAGCTAGTCAACTAGCATGCATGCAATGATCCATAAAAAGCCTACATAGGTTAAAAAAACTGCTTTGAGTAATATATGTTTCCAAGCTTTGGTTTATATGACAAATTAACATTTTGAACACTCTGTTACAATCAGTACATTTTGAAGTATTACAGGAAAAGTCAATGACAATGCTGAAGAATTGACAACAAGAAGCAAAAACACTGAGAATAATTAAAGTTACAAGTAGATGACAATGCTGAAGAGTGAAAATAATAACAAGAAGCAAAAACACTGAGAATAATTAAAATTACATAACACTGTACATTAATTATCCAGGCAATATCAGTGTGAAAGAGCTTTACCATAGAAACTATGCACCATGAAACCATATATCAGGTGCAAGATGTAATTTATTTTTTAAAAGAAATCCACCCTCTAACAACGATTTACTGACAATTTCCCATACAGTTAATCAAAAAATTAAAAAATGCAGGCTGCAGCAGATAGTATTTTATATACTGAAAGTCAACATAAAAGGCATCAAGATATAATTACTCTTTATGCCTTCAGTGTATCATTACAGATGTTATTATTAAAGGACCAGTCTTGTTAGGAACGTTGCTTACAAGAGAAACACTTAAGTGTAAACACTACAATATTTCTGAATGTAAGGCTCAACAGAACTGTTCCTATCATTTGGTGTTGAGATTAATTATGCTTCCTGAAAAGGAGCCAGTCTATTTAAAAAAAAAAAAGATAATAGAATACATGAATTTTTTAAAATACAGTTACTTCAGTCTTTCAGAATAGCATGTATTGTTCCAGATTGCATTAGTCACAACGTAATTATCTGTGACTTCTTTCAATTTTAGCATAGCAAACCTAACTTCCAAAGTTATGCAATTAAAGGTGGTTGTGTTACATATTTATTTCCCTTACATCAACGTAAATATTTTCCATTTTATGGAACTCTTTCACATATTACCTTACTTTGTTCTTGTAGAATCCTTTAGATTTCACTCATTCAGCAAACATTTACTGTATGTGCACATTTGTGGACAGAGATAATCAAGAGATTTTATGACTTCTCAAAGACCATATAGCTTGTTAATGGCAGGATCAAGCCCCAAACTTGTATAATTTGCTAACATCTACTGTAGACTTTCCAACTGTTTTCATCAGGCTGTGCTTTTCATATAAGTAGAGCTCTTTTTGTGTAGTCATTTAAAAAAAATAAATGAATATATCCTTACAATTGTTACTATAATGTATATTATGGAGCAGTAATTGACTAGAAGAAACTAAAATTAATACTTTGAGAATGAATTTAATTTCTAACATGTCTATATTTAAATATTGGATATGTTCTGCTGAATTTAATACTCAAGTTTTAGAGAAACTGAATGATGTAAATAGAGCTGGTTGTGGTTGCACACACCTATAATCCCAGGACTAGAGGCTGAGACAGGAGGATCACTGTAAGGTTGAGGGCAGCCTGGGTGACATAGTGAGTTCAAGGTCAACCTGAATGGCAAGATCCTGCCTCAAAAACAAAAAAAAAACAACAAATAAAACTTACAGGTATGGAAATGTAAGTACAAACATTTAAGTACAAATGTAATATATTTTTGCCAATACATTAAATTCAGGAAAAGAGTAAAGTTCTTTTTAAATGCAAAAACTGTGGTGTTTTGGTTTTTATTTTAAAATTCTAGGTCAGATATTTGATTCAGCAGGAGATCTGTAATATAAACTTCAAACTGTTTGATAAAAAAGTGAAAGAACTGAATGAACGCATTGAGAAGACACAGTGCAGGCGAAAACATGAAGCAATAGCTGGTGAACTCTTTGTAAGTCTCTAATTTCATTTGAATCCTTCTAAGAAGTGGAATTTGATGTTATTTTATGTATTACAAAAGGCAAACAACAGAGCAAGACCCAAATTTGATTCGCAGTCACAAATTAATGTAATACCACACAGTAGATAGTATAGTTTTATAAGCCAGTAATACTAGCTCTTGAGAAACTTTTAGAACTGTCATACATTCTGTGTTAATTGAAATGTTTAACATATAAGTAGTCTTTTCATTCTTACCATATCCTTTTTAGGACTTGTATAACATGTTTGAAGCTCTGTTAGGATTTTTTGCTTTACTCTTCTAGGGTTTACTTGCGGATACAATTTTATTGCTGACAAGTTAAAACTTTCATGCTTTTATTTTTTATTCTTGAATATCATACCAGCAAATAACTTTTCCTCTACCTCTCCATGTTATATAATACTATGGTTTGATGTTTATTTTTCTTTCTTTCAGGCAAGAGTATCAAAACTTCAAAAACGTGTTAAAGCAGTGTTAGCGTTTCAAAGGAGATGCATGGAATCAAAAACATCTAGTAATACCCACCTTAAGGTTGGTATAAACACAAGGGTTTTAATAACCTAGTTAGTTGACTCATAGTATAAATAGTTGAACTATAAGAAATGAATGTATTTTCAAATTAAGACATCTTTAAAGGACAGTATACTTACTAGTGTTTCCATGAATCTGTCTCTGGAGAAGATACTCTTAGGTAATGTAAAGTCACTGGCTTATATCTCTTTAATAAAGGAAGTAGAAAGGGGATTGGTGATTGTCTAGATTGTTCACCCACTGCTTGATTTTAATGTGAAAAGCAAAATTGAATTTTATAGAGTAAATTAGTTATACTTAGCACCTAGATTTTATCATACTTGTTTTTTCATGTTTTTATCTCTTCTAGGCCATCTTGTATTTGGTCTAAACTGCCAATGTATTTTTTGGGTTTTGTTTATTTGTTTTTGTACATTTGTTTGTTTGTAGCAGTGGGGATTGAACCCAGAGACTTCACACTATGCTATATTCCCAGCCCTTTTAATTTTGAAACAGGATTTTGGTTTTTTTTTTGAAACAGGATCTTAAGTGTCACCAAGTTGGGTTGAACTTTCATTCTTCCTGCCCCAGTTGCCAGTGTTAGGATTACAGGGATGGCCCGCCACCCACCCTGTTTATATTTTATATATAAAATTTATATAATCTTCCATGAATATTCACTTTATTTTATTCTTGTAATTTTATTAATGTTTGTTATCAAATTTGTGTTAATCTCAATTAGTGGAGAAGCATTTTCTTCTCTGAATGTTTGTATAAAATTTTTGTTCCTTAATGTTTAGAAGAATCAATCTGCAAACTGGTTATGGAGCTTTGTTTGGTAAGGAGATTTTTTACTTAAAAATTTATTTTTGTGCTCACTTCGGCAGCACATACACTAAAATTGAAATGATACAGAGAAGATTAGCATGGCCCCTGTGCAAGGATGACATGCAAATTCGTGAAGTGTCCCATATTTTAAAAAAAATTTTTTTGTTGTTGTTGTTTGAGAGGGTCTTACTATATAGCTGGCCACAAACTGATGATCCTCCTGCCACAATCTCCTGAGTGCTGAAATTACAGCCATGCCCTTTCCTTATGTATGTATGTATATGTGACACAAGTTCTCATACTCTGAACTCACTAGGTAGCTCCAGCTGGCCACAAACTCATGATTGTCTTGCTTCTGCCTTCTAAGTGCTGGGACTATATTTATGCTCAGCCATGACTTGCCTCTGCACTTTGTTTGTGTTTATTTTCCAAATACTTAGGACTTTCTCTGTATCTTATTTTTATTGATATCTAATATAATAGCACTTTGATCAGAGGGCATTATATGTAAAATTTAACTTTTAAGAGTTATGGACACATTAAATACAAGCATATAATTTTGATTGGTGAATGTTCTGTGTACAGAATGTTGTAATATCCTACAAACAGTAATTTTGTGTTAATTGTTCAAAGGTGATTGATAATCACATTTTCTGTGACCCTGGTACAAGAATAATGCCCCAAAAGATGTCTGTGACCTAATCCCCAGAAACTGTCAGTATGTCCACTTATGGGATAAAATAGAATTTCTAGATCTACTTAAGTATTTTGAGATGAGATGTGTATCCTATGTTTACTATAATTATGTATATGTTCAATATAATAAAAAAGCTCCTCACAAAAGACCTAAGAGCTGGGTGTAGTGGGACACACCTGTAATCCCAACATTGAGGAGGTAGAGGCAGGAGGATTTCCATGAGTTCAAGTCCAGCCTGGTTTTAAGACCTTGTCTCAAAAAATCAAAAACCAAAAAAAGAAAGAAAGATACAAGAAGCTCAAAGGCAGAAGAGCTGGGAAAATGGAAGCAGCAATTGAAATGATGGGGATTGAAGACAGAAAGAGGCCTCAAGCCTAGGGATGCAAGAATCTCTAGAAACAGGCCTCTAGAAGAAATGCTCTTTTGACTTAGTGAAGCTGACTTCAATCTTCTGACCTTTGGAGTTATGATAGAATGAATTTCTAGAGTGTCTCTATATGTTTGGTTTTTTTTTTTCTTTTTCTTTTTCTTTTTTTTTTTTTTTTGGTTACCAGAGACCGAGGCCAGGGCCTTCACACTGAGCTACATTTACAGGTGTTTTTTTTTATTTTTATGTTTTAAATTTTGACATAGTTTTGCTAAATCAGGTTGGCTGGACTCAGTTTTATAATCCTCTTCCTTCAGCTTCCCAGAGTACTGGGATTACAGGCACATGCCACTATGCCTAGCAATTTCTGTTTTAAATCATTTATATTAGTTTGTCAAGGTAGCCTAATATAGCAAAGTAATACAGATTTTGGTACTAGCAAACATGGAATACTCCCTTGGAATGATAAAAGACCACAATATTCATCCACACCAAGGGATTTTTGGAGATGTTTGGCATCTAAATATCTGTAAACAGGCTTAATATTGCACCTTCCTTTTGTGAGCTGTAATTCCAATAACAATTTACTTTTTAAAGCTTTCATCTACTCTTTTGCTTGGCTTCATTCATGGAGCTCCACTTGGTCTCCCGTTTAGTCTCAGTTACACTCTGTCCCTAGTGTAGTTGCGTGGAAAGTTGAGGAAATTTTGCCCTGTGGCCACTACCAGGCAGGTGTTTGGTCCAGCTGTTGCATTAGGTGTGGAGCCACCGTGCAGCTGATGCTTCAATCCTTGCCGCTGTCCCACATATGGAATGCTGCCCAGGCTGTCACTGAAGTGGATTAGGCAGGTGATTGTTCTGCAATGAGATTTCTGGAAACTGGTCCTTGGCTGGCCTCTGCATCTGCTGCTGCTGCAGTCAATTAGACTGCCACTATCCCAGGTGCCAGGCTGCCCAGCTGACACTGCAGGTATTGAGGGGAAGATAACCAGTGTTGCTGTCAGTTTGGGCTGAAAGAAGGGTACCTAATTTCCTGAGTTTTTTAAAATAATTATTGAATGAATTATTTCCAATGAATTATTTCCAGAGTTGTGAGTATTGTAGTTGGAGGAGAAGAGCAGGGAAATTTTAGTGCATGCCACCTTGTACTAGAACTGAAAGAATAGCAAATACTTTTGCTGTTTTTAATACTGTTTTAGAGCTACCCTTCATGTAAAATCTGTTTATTTAATAAGATTTTAGAATTCTGCCTGGGTGTATCTGTAGTCTTATTCATGCTCTTCCTTAGAAAAGTCTGTGAGTTGGGCAGATAGGACATATTTTAAATGTCAGTTCTAAACCAAAGCATGGATGAAGTGTTTCAGCTCCAAGTTTTGAAAAAACTTTACCAATTGGAAAAGTGATTTTGCAGTCTGATTTTTCCCTAGTCTTTATTAGAAATACAATAAATTTCAAAAGCTTCCTTGGTACAGTCTACTGTTTTAGTCCTTAAAATTTAGGCTAATATAAATAAGATGTTATCTAAGTACCTGGGTGTTTATTTTCCCTCTTTTTTAAGCTAAAAAGTTGATTTGTACCATAATTTTTATTTTCTTAAAGTTTCTAAAACTTTCCTTTTGGCAGAGAAATCACAATTATGGGCATCCACCATTGAAAAACACATAATTTAATATATTTTTGTCATGTATGTGCAAGAATATTTTGAGAATATTTTTCAAATAAAAGTTTTTCCTCCTCTCATGATTTTTTTCCTTACCTATGTAACAGATTGAAAATTCATACACTATGACTTTGGGTAAGAATCAAGAGTCAGTTAATACACGAAATGAAATATTGACTTCAGTGAACTGTGAACCTTTCAACCCTTCAGAAAAAGCAAGTGAGAAAATTAATTTGTCATCGGATGGTGTTGAGTTTGTTTGTGAAAGGTAGGCTATTATGAAGGATTATAATTGTTTCTCTAAAGCTTTTTATCATTTACTTTTTATTTAGAGGAAAAACAAAACAAAAAAGGGTAGAAATAATACAGAATTTCAAAAAACAGTAATAAATGACTAGTAAAATATAACAGTAAGAAATCACTAGTTGACAAATTACATATTGTTATCTTAGAAGTAGTTGTTCAAGTTATAAAATTCAAGCATAAAAATGGACAATCAAACAATGACAGTAAAAACTATTCTGTTTGAACTAACAAAAACTTAGTATGGTTATCCATCTTGTACACTTAAACATACCTACAGGGGTCCGGGGATTTAGCTCAGTGGCTTAAGAGCCTGCCTGGCAAGTGCAAGGTCATGAGTTCGATCCCCAGTACCCAAAAAAAAAAAAACATATATACAATTATATCCTTTAGAGCACTTTCTTTCTCTTTTATTTCTACAATATTTATTACATGTTTTGGATTTTATTATTCTTTCAGTTTTTTATTTTTTTATACTAGAAAGACAATATGCTATTTACAAATATGAGTCTGATTTATTGGTGGGAAGTAGACTGGTGCAGCCACTGTGGAAATAAGTATGGAGATTCGTCAAAACTCTAGGATTGGAAGTTCCATTCAGTCCAGCTCTTCACCTCCTGGGTATTTTCCCAGAAAAATTGAAAAGGTCATGTCACAGCAATATATGTGCACCCATCTTTATACCAATGCAATTTGTAATAACTAAATCTTGGAAAGAACCAAAATGCGCATCAACCACAGAATGGATGAAAAAGATGTGATATTTTTATGCAATGAAATACTACTCAGCTATAAAAAAGGATGATCTTGAGGCTTTTATAGGTATATGGAGGCCACTTGAGACTATCCTCATGAGTAAAATAAATCAGACTCACATTTTTATGAAAATTTTACTAAAATTTTGAATTGGTTAGGTAATCAGGCCTTTATTATAATGATTAGTGGTTCACTCCAATTCTATACATGGAAAAATCAAGGTCCTATGAAACAAGAGGATTTCAAAAAAGACAACAGGAAATATATAGTGGCTACCACAATGTCTCATTTCCTTCTAAATAGTTGTCTATCTTCACACAATGAATTTATACAAAACAAAATAGTATAAAAACTGATCAAAACAGTAATGAAGGCATTATGGTTCTTCAAAACCAGACAATAGGAAAATCAACAATGGCTACTGTAACATCCCTTGTTCTCTTCAAAATAGCTGTCCATATCTTTATGTTGCAATTAATATAATTAGATTGGGTCTTTGAATTTTGTGGGTCTGATTTTGTTTTAATTCTTTATGTTGTATACATTAATATAATATAATAATACAAAACAGACTAAAACCACTTTGGATTTTTTTTCTTTTTTATTTAAAGAGAAAAAAAACATGTAAAGGATATAGATAATACAGAATTTCAAAAAAAAGTTAAACAGTAAGAAATCACTACTTGATAAATTACATATTCTCTTAGAAATAGTTGTTCAAATTATAAAATTAAATCACACAAAGTAGACATTCAAACAGTGAGACTGCAAACAGCTACACATGCACAAGTCTCTACATGTGTTTCTATCCTTTCTGTATTAGAGGAAAAAACAAAACATAGCAAGACAAAACAAAACAAATTCCTATAAAAACATGAAACCAAAAAGTCATATAAAACCACAGTATAAGGTGATCTACAATGATGACTGTGTACTTTCTTATCTTTAATAGAATTGTCTATATCATCAGGCATAATTGAATATAGCAGTATATTTGAACATAGCAGTACATAACAATATTAGTAAAAATAAAACATTGTAGACAGTATAAAACTTTAAAGTCAGGTAATAATCAAACGAGTGGATATTCTGGTGAATCTTGTCACCTTAAGTGCAGTTGCCTATACTCTGACTTGATACTATCAATCATAACAGCTTTGAATAAAATCTATCAATACAAAAGAGTGATCTAACAAACCAGATTCAATTACAATCAGTCATGGTAAAACAGTGTAAGTTTTACAGATCTTTAGATTAAGTTAATAGGAAATTAAGGATGATTACCATACTATATCCTATTATTTTTGGAATAACTGTCTGTACTCTCAAATCTAGTACAGGTAGAATGACTGGAACAGAATATAATCCATCTAAGCAGAGTGGTGTGAGTAATGTGGGTTTTAAATCCTTGTTCACTATTAATAATATAGTGTATCAAGGCCATCAATGATAGAGATTCTAGCCATTCTTCTCTGCCTCATTTCTGCTGTGCTATTTTTCTTTGTCTACTTTTCTCCTTCATTCTACTGCCTTCCCCATACCTTGAGATCTGTCTGCCACTGTTCCTAAAATCCTGCTATTTTTTTTCTCTCTCTCTAGAATGTCCTTCAGTATTCTCTGTAGGGTTGGATTGGTGGTCACAAGTTCTCCCAGTTCCACTTTGTCATGGAAGCATCTTGTTTCTCCATCAACTTCTAGTGACAGTTTTGCAGGGTACATCAATCTGGGCTGGAGGTTATTTTCTTTCAGGGCTTGGAACACTTTGCTCCAAGCTCTTCTTGATCTGATGGTCTGTGTCAAGAAGTCAGCCATGATCTTGATTGGTTTACCTTTATAGGTAATCTGTTTCTTATCTCTGATGGCTTTTAATATTCTGTTTTTATATCGAATTTCTGGTATCTTGATTATTATATGTCTGGGTGTAGCTCTGTTTTGGTTGTAGGTGGCTGGAGTTCTGTATGCCTCACATAACCAAATATCATTTTCTTTTCCCATGCTTGTGAAGTTTTCCTTAATTATTTCCATGAATAGCCTTTGTAATTTGCCTGTTTGTATTCCTGCTTCTTCGTTCACATTTCTTATTCTTAAATTATAGATTCTCTTGTTGTCTTCTAGCTTTTGTATTGTTATTGCCTGTTTCCTTGTTATTTTTAAGAGATCTTTCCTTTCATAATTTACACATTGCAAACTTGTCTTCAAGTTTTGATAGTCTATCCTTAGTTTCTTTTAAGGTGTATTGCCAGCTTTCAATGGAGTTTTTAATTTCCTGGTAGTCTCTTTGAATCTGCTTCATGTATTCTATATTTTCTTTATATTCTTTATCAAATGTTTCTCCTCTTTTTGTATTTCTCCCTTCTTGCATCTGTATTTTCCTGAGAGATGTTAGCATTTCTTTTATACTCATATCTTGCTTTACCTGATTTAATATTTCAGTTTTGAGCTCATCTACAAGGTCCCGAAGATATCTCTTAATGTCCATTGAAGCCATGTCTGATGTTGCATGTTTGCCACCCTCAGTCTCCCTTGTTTTACCCTCTCCTGGATCAGTGCTCTCAGGGTTCTGGGCTGGGGGCCTCCTCTTGCCTCTCTCTCATATCATGGTCCCAGTCTCTTCCACACAGGTGTACAGTGGAGGTCCCAGCCCCCTTCCCTGTTGGCCACAGTTCCTCCCAAGCACACTGGTGAGGGACCTCCACCCTTTCCTGCCTGCTCTTGTCACTGAGGTGTAAGCAGGGACTGAGTATGCCTGCCCCTCCCCACCAGGCCCAGCCAAACTTCAGGGGCCTTCAACTGGTTAGTGCGTGCTAGGCACAGGGAATCGATTTGGGATGGCTCATTGGGTCCTGGCTAGGGGCATGACCCAGTGCAAGCAAATCCCCTGAATCTGCTCTGGAGAGGGAGCAGCCAACTGAAGTCACTGTTGCTCCCAGTTTAGGCTCCTCCTGCCTGATTCCAACATGTCCATTTGGTTGTGCCCTTCCCGGGGTAGGGGGTCTCATTCCTAGCCCTGACCGTGGATTAATGAAGGTCCCTTCACTGGCTCCAGTCTCTGTTGGGCTCATCAACCCCTGATTTCAGCACAGCTGTGGTTCCTGTCAGTGGCAGCGAGAACGAGTTTGGGCGGCTCTGCTGGCCAGCGTGAATTTGTGAATTCAGGCTGGCACAAAGTTGGCAGGTCACAGTGAAAACCCTGTGTTCAGTAATTTTAGCTGTTCCAATTTTAGCCCCGAGACTGTGTGTTTGGCAAGCTTTTTTACGTTTTAATTTCTTCATGTGTCAAGAGGATCCATCTCCCTCTGTCTGGGTCTCTCCAGGATGTTTTATTCTGGCTTATGAGTTGTTTTTCCTGGGAGGCTTTGTGTTTTGTTGCTCATTGGCCAGCCATCTATAGCTCCTCTCTACTCAAAACTACTTTGAACAAAGAATAAAAACATTTCAACAATAGATACCATAATGTCTCTTTTTCTTTAAAGTAGCTGTTTATTTCATCACACATAATTCATTTGATTCTCGTAACATGTCTAGGAGAAGTCTAGGCATGTATAATCCTCTACATGTACACCTATCCTTTCTGCATTAGAGGGAAAAACAAAACAAATTACTAGAAAAACAAAAGGCAAATAAATAACAATAGCAAAGAGCCCAAAACAATGACAATATAGGCCTTCAAAACAAGGTAATAGGAACATAACTAAGGTTGCTACTTAATATAGTAATCTTTAGAAGAGTTGCTCAGAGCACCAGACACAAACATGCAAAATTGATCCAATCCTGTAAATGTTAACTCTTTTTGTTTAAAGAATAAAGATTGTAGCACAATCATCTTTGCTATTAAGTGTGTTTATACAAATTTGGATATTTTTTCTTGTCCCTTTTTTTCTTTTTCCCTGAAATACTAATTTTTCCCCCTTTGAGCAAATTCTTACCATTTCACAGTATTTATTGAGGATTCTGTATCTTATGTACTCTTACCATTTGTTACACTAAGGAGACAATATAATATTTACACATGTGAATTTATTTCACTTACGAGTATGGTCTCAAGTTAAATCCATTTATCTATATAAATCTCAAAGTGATCATTCTTTATAGCTGAGTAGTACTCCATTATATAAAAGTATCACATCTTTTTTTATCCATTCCTCAGTTGATGGGCACTTAGGTTGTTTCCAAGATCTGGCTATTACAAATTATGCTGCTATAAACATGGGTGCACATATATCACTGTGATATGATGTTTTCAGTTCTTCTGGGAATATTCTCAGAAGTGCAGTAGCTGGGCCAAATGGTACTTCCAATCCCAACTTTTTGAGGAACCTCCAGACTGACCTCCACAGTGGTTGCACCAGACTACATCCCACCAACAGTGCAGAAGAGTTCCTTTTTTCCCTGCAGCCTCTCCAGCATTGTTGTTGATGGTTTTCTTTATCCTGGCAATTGTTTTTGCAGTGAAATGGAATCTCTGTGTGGTTTTAGTTTGTGTTTCTCGAATGACCAATGATGCCAAACATAGTTTCATGTATTTATCATTTGTATTTCTTTGAGAACTGTGTATTCATCTCAGATGTCCATTTTTGGATTGGGTCTTTGAATTTTGGGGTCTGATTTTTTTTTTAAATTCTTTATATGTTCCAGGAAGAAGTCCTTTGTCTGAGGGACAGTTGACTAAGATTTTTTTAAAAAAATACATTGGTTTCCTTTTTACTCTGTTGATTTCTTTCAACATGCAAAAACTTATAAGATGCAATGCCAGTTATTGATTCTGGGAAATATTTCTTGTGTGGTTTGATTTTTGTTCATGAATTCTCTACCTCTATGCCTTCAAGATTTTTACCTACTTTGTCTTCTAGCAGATTTAGTGTTTCCATTTTAATATTTAGATCTTCAATACATTTTGACTTTAGTATGATGGTAGACATGGGTCTAGTTTTAGTTTTTGGCATATGGAGAGCCAGTTTTTCAGCACCACTTATTAAAGATATTGCAGTGAATGTGTTTAGCTCCTTTATCAAAAATAAGATAGATGACTGTGTTTGTAGTTGTATCTTCTAATCTATTCCCTTGATCTTCAGTTCTGTTTTTGTTCGAGTGCCATGCTGATTTTATTACAGTAGCTTTGTAATATAACTTCAAATCAGGGATTGTGATGCCTCCTGCCTTGCCTTTGTTGCTCAGAATTGCCTTTGCTATTCTAGGTCTTTTCAGGTTCCAGATGAATTGTGGGAGTGATTTCTCTAGATCTGTAAGGTATGCTAGTGGTGTTTTGATTGGAATTGCATTTAATCTGTATAACAATTTTGGGAGAATGGCAATTTTCACAATGTTTGTTCTTCCTGTCAATGAATAAGTAATGTCTTTCCATTTTCTGAGAATCCTCTTCAGTTTCTCTTTCAGTGTATTATAATTTTCCCTGAATAGATCTTTTACTTTTGTTAGAATCTTTCCAAAGTATTTCATGTTTTTGGGTGCTATTATGAAGAGTGTGGCTTCTCTTATTTCTCTCTCAGTGAGTTTTTTTGTGTATAGGAATGCTATTGATTTTTGAGAGTTGACTTTTGTATCCAGCTACATTACTATATTTATTACACTGAGGAATCTTTCAATGGAATTTGGGGGTCTTCTATGTAGAGTATCATGTCATCTGCAAATAATGGTAATTTAACTTCTTTTCCTATCCTTATTCCTTTTATGTCTCTCTCTTGTCTAATTGCCCTGGCTAGTATTTCCAGCACTATATTGAATAGGAGTAGTGATAATGGACATCCTTGTCTTGTTCCTGATTTTAGAGTAAAATCTCTGTTTTTGGCCATTTCATATGATGCTGGCTGTTGGTTTGTCATAGATGGCTTTTACCATATTGAAGTAAAGCCCATCTATTCCAGTTTTCTGTAGGGTTCTCATGAATGACTGTTGGACCTTATCAAAAGCTAACTTTTCTGCATCTATAGAAATGATCATGTGATTCTTATATTTGGCTCTATTGATATGGTAGATTACATTTGTTGATTTCTGTATGTAGAACCATCCCTGCATTCCTAGGAGGAATCCCACTTGGTCATGGTGTATAATTATAAGGTCTCCCATTATAATTGTGTTATTGCTTATTTGATTTTTTATTTCTGTTAATATTTGTTTTGGATAGCTGGTTGCCCCTGAATTTGGTGCATATATATTTAAGATTGTTATTTCTTCCTCTTGAAGTTTTCCCCTAACTAGTATGTAGTGACCTTTTGATGATTCTTGGTTTGAAGTTCACATTGTTGGCAAACAGAATAGCTATCCCTGCTTTTTTTTTTTTTTCTGGGAGTGGGGGAGTTTCCCTGTTGCTTGAGGTATTAACTTTCAATCTATGAGTTTGCTTTTGTGTTAGATGGATTTCTTGTAGACAGCATATGGTTAGATGTTGTTTCTTGATCCATTTTGCCAGTCTGTTTCTTTTAATTGGTGAATTGAGGCCATTTACTTTAATGGTTACAATTGATAAAATACATACTGGTTTATTTTTGACATGTCTTTCTGCTGTTGGTTCTTTACCTTTCTCTGTCTGTTTGCCTTGCCTAGTGTTTCTTTTTTCCCCCTATATCTTATCTAGAATGTCTTTCAGTATTCTTTCCATGGTTGGTTTTGTGGTCATGAAGTTCTTCTGCTGTTCTTTGTCATAGAAGTATCTTATTTCTCCATACATTTTGAAGGACAGTTTTGCAGAGTACATCAATCTGGGTTGGAAGTTGTTTTCCTTTAGGATCTGAAATACTTCACTCCATGCTCTTCTTAAATTCATTGTGTTGAGAAGTCTGCTGTGATTCTGATAGGCTTTCTTTATAGGTGACCTGTCTTCTGTCTGACAGCTTTTAATATTCTGTTCTTATGTTGGATTTCCAGGATGTTAATTACTATATGTCTGGGTATAGTTTTATTTTGGTTATGGATATTTGGAGTTCTGTGTGCTTCACTGATCTGTATCTCAGTTTCCATTCTCACGTTTGGGAAATTTTCAGCTATTACTTCTGTAAGTAGCCTCTTGATATCATTTGTGTTGTCACCTTCTTTTTCATTTATACATATCAATCTTATGTTTTTCTTTGCATCATCTTGCAGCTGTTGAATTATTTCCTGATTCCTTGTTATTTTTAAAAGATCTTTTCTTTTTTGAAGAGTAGAATATGTCTATTGAGAGAAAGCTTCTGCCTGAAGAGAGACCAAAGGGGGTCCCTAGTGGGTTGCCCCAGACTTTTCCTGGGACTTTTATAGAGGAAACCATGAGACTAGATGGCTCAAAGCTGGGGAAATGGAAATTTCCATAGTGGACATAAGATGATCCAGATTAAATCCCTAAAAGATTACACTTAAGGGTGTGCTTGCATTTATTTTGAGATCTGGTCTGCAGCAAGAGGTGTGTGTCTCCTCCAAGGTCATCAGACATCTGGTCCTCTGTGTCAGCTTCCTCGAGGGCCTAGCCCTGTCTGCCTATAATAATTTTAACTGGCTCAGCTTCCTGTAACATTACCCCCTCTGAAGAAGTAACCTGAACTGCCATGAGGGAAAGGGGTAGAAGACCAATCTAGCTGCTTCAGGCTGAACAGGGATGCAGTTTTTGAATGGCAGTCGGAGGTACTTCCACAGAAATCCTGTCTAGAAGCCCTCGATAGACACCAGACATTTTCATCTTGGTTATGCACACAGCTTTAAGTCTAGAGGAGACAAGTCCAAAGAAACAGTTAAGTATACGTGGGCCAAAAAGTAGAATTAATAAGACAATTATCAATATAGTTCCATGTCATTTGAGATGCTTGGTCCTGTGGATTTTTAAAAGCCACAAGAAACTGAGAATCAAAGTAATACAAAAGAAGGCATCCTTTAAATCTAACACTGAAAACCAACAGGCATTTTCTGGAATCTCAGAAAGTAGAGTGTATGGATTGGTTACCACTGGGTGAATGGGCACTACTGCCTCATTTATCAATCTAAGGTCATTTATCAATCTAATGTCCTATACCAACCTCCATTCCCCATTGGGTTTTTGGATTCCCAAGATTGGAGTATTGCATGGACTATTAGAGGGATTAAGTAAGCCTTGTCCCCTTAGATTATCATTATAGGTATTGATCCTTTCTTAACTTCGGATCTTAAATGATATTGTCTCTGATGAGGAAAAATAGTAGAATCTCTGAGGTGTATGTGTATCAGGGCAACTCTTATTGCTCTACCTATTTTACCTTTAGTTGCCCATACTTCAGGATTTATTTCAGTCTCCACAAGGGGAAGGTAGTGTACCTGACCTGGGTGCATGTATGTCACAGTATTTAGACATGATAAAATATCTGTTCCCAAGAGGGAAACTGGACTTTCAGGCATAATAAAAAATGAATGTGTAAAAAGGAAACCCTCCCAGTTTCAGCCTAAGGGTTGTGAAAAGTATAGAATTACCTCCTCGCCAGTGACTCCTTTCACTGAGGTATGGCAACTAGAAGGAAGACCAGGATTGAAAAGAAGGACTGAGAGCCCTGTGCCAGTATCCAGCAATAGGCTGGTTTCTTTTCCCTCTGTAGTCATGATTACTCGGGGCTCCTCTGTGGAGATCACAGTCCAGCCAAAGGAAGAGGGCAGCGCGTGCCCCTGGGCTCTTCAGTCCTGCTGGACCAACTGATAGGATGGGTCTGAACCCTGAGACCTTGGCCTCAGAGGGCAGTCCAACCTCCAGTGGTCACCTTTGCAGTTGGGGCATGGCCCAAGGGGCTTCTGAATGCAGTCCCTCTTAAGGGACCTGGCTTGTGGCAGCGATAGCAGGAAGTTGTCCTTGAGCTCTTCTTGGATCCCTGAGAATCAGACTTGGGATCTGTTTCTCTTAAAGTGGCAGTAAAAGCAGCTTTTTCTTGGTCTCTTTTATTTTCTCTCCTTGATCTCCGTCTCATCACGGTTATAAAATACTGAGGAGGCAACTTTTACTAAAGTATCGCGTGAACTATCTCGAGTAAAAGCCATCTTTTGTAGCTTTTTTGTAATATCTGAGGCTGACTGTGTAATAAACTTATCTTTAAGGATAATTTGTCCCTCTGTCAAATCAGAATTTAAAGAAGTATGTTTTATCAGTGTCTCTCATAATCCATCTAAAAAGACAGGTTGCTCATTACTTTCTTGCTGAATAGTTGATAACTTAAAATAATTGAATGATTTATTTCTCTTCTTAAACCTTCAGGAACACATGGCTGCAAATATTTTCTAATCCAGTCACCCATTTGGTTATTAGCCCCGTAAGGGTCTTGCATAGGGACTGCTTGTGCTCCACTGGGAACTGGTGGTTCCCCTGGCTGTTGATTTTTCTGGGCTGCTAAGATTAACAATATAGTAATCATCTCCAAAGGTGATAGCAGCCTGTAATGCTGCCTGTTTCTAATTAGAAGTCAATATCTGATTTAAGAGTGACATTACATTTTTCCAATCTAGTTCATATACCATAGTAAATCCTCTAAAGGTTTCAGTGTACTTATCAGAGTCATCCGAAAATTTCCCAAGATCTGATTTTATTGGTTTTAGGTGACTAAGAGAGAAAGGAGTATGAATTCTGGAAGTTCCACATCTTCCCTGTACTTCCTGTAAAGGATATTGGCCTTGAGGAGCTTGCTTAAACCCAGCTAAGGATGGAGGAAGTCCTATAGAAGCCTGGGTTATAGCTGGTCTAGAAACCTTATCCTTAAGGCTGGAAGGGCAAGTTGGGGGAATCTCAGGTTCCATAAAGGTGGGGGTAGATTTAATTAAGGCGATTTTATTATCCTCAGCTTTGAAAGGTTTGGGAGGAGTGATTTTAGGCTCTGAGGTAGTAGATGCCTTAAGGACCTGAGGTGTTGAGTTTTCTGTAGCTTACATTTACATTTAGAAGATTAATAAGTATTTCTCAATGCAAAGAAAATCTGAACATAAGATAACTCTGACCATCTTTCCTCATTTTTACAGTATGTTTCTGGTTGCAAAAGTGTATCATAATTAATAGTTCCCTTTCTGTTCTATTTTGGCTCTAAGGGGTAGGTAGGCCATGTACTTGTGCAGAGAAACACCAATTGACTCTTTTTCAACATGGAATGGTCAAACATCTTCTAGTGTTTAAGAATACATTCCAAAGGAATTAGGGGCTTTGGCATTGAGTTGCCCATGTCTATAATGTAAAAGCAATATGTAAGACTATGAAACCTTTTATAACAGGAATTGAACTCAGGAAACTCCACTGAGCTCTTTAGCCCTATAGTGCTAAATACTTCGACATTGAGCTATCTGTCTATGCAAAAAGGAGATAACTAAGGCATCCCTTATTGTTCCTATTTGATAATACCCTCAAGGCATCCCTTGGGTTGACTCTGCTTGGAGCAGGTGGATGCCATCTGGATAGCATGGAAGATAAAATTCGGCCAGCCTAGCTACCATTGGCCTGGCGCACAATCCTATCTTACCCCCATAGCTCTTGAACTTTGTCTCTATAAGGAATGCTTAAAGGAGGAAGTGTAACTACTACTTTTGCCTATCACAAGAAGGTGGGCTTATGCATTTCTTTTCTAGGAGATTCACTGGGAAACGGAGACAACAAATAAACCTGAAGTATTCTGCCCTGGGCCCTTGGGCAAATTCTCCAAAGCACTTGTGTTCTCTAATTTCCCAGGCAATCTTTTCTAGTGTGGGGGCATGATTGCATTTTATTTAAATGTCTAAATTGTTGCAGCTCACAGGTTAAACTTATAAATGATCACCTTACAGCACATTGATTTTCTAGGCACACAGAATCCAAAAGCCTATTTACTCTTAATTTACTCTTACATAGGTAAGGCACAAATGCAAATCTTTTTCTACTACCTGTTGTAAGATGTAAACAACTGTTAAAAGCTACCTCAGTCTTATCTCTGACCATAGGGATAATCTTAGTAATCTGAAGATCCACTGAAAGGCTTGGTGAGAGTTCCTGGTCTACTAGCAGAGAAATAAAGATGATAAGTAAGTGGAGATTTTCAGTGGTCATGAGCAAATGTCCACCAAGGAACTTTGGGGTGTCCACCAGAGAGTTGTGCTGGCCAGGAACCCTCAGTTCTCAGTTTCTATCAGCTCATATAACCAAAGATCAGTCTCCAGAAAGGAATCCAGCCATCTGTCTGGTCAACTTTTCATTGACTCCATTGGCCACTGGATTCAGTGAGGATTCACCAAACAGGTGCCAGGGAAACCTGCCCTCTGCTTTTGACAGTGGCAGCTGCTATAAGAGCAGTTAACTAGCTTGCAGAGTAACCACTGTTCATTAAAATTCTATGAGGGCTAGTTAGCCTGAGCAAGATCATTACCTACTGCTCTATGACTTTACGAAGAGATTTTAAAGTCCACAACTTGAGGTTGGAGAGCCTTCTCATTCTAATGTGTTTAGGTCTCCTATGTGTGTTATTTCTGGGGATAGCTTCTTCCACTGTCACAGGAAGGTGGTTCTGCCTACTGTATCTCAGGTTTAATCTCCAAAGGAGATTTGCCTGAAACACTGAGCCAAGACATAGCTCTTATGTGTGTTCTCCTGGATGGGCAAAATTCCGATCAATGTCTCATCTGACCCAAAGATGAGGGGGTATGTGTCCTTTATCTAAGATGACTTCCCTGTCTTCAGCGTTAGTAAAATGCTCGTTTTCCATGGACTTAACTAAGATAGTCTAGAGTTTTTTCTGACTTTACATGCCTCTATAAAGAAAGTATAAAGTGGGAAATGAGTAAAGGTAAAGTCAAAGTTAGGAAACTGAAGCAGAACAGGCCTGACATTGCCTCTAGAGTATAGAGGAGGATCAGAGCCAGCCTGTCTCAGTGAAACCTGTCCTTCAAGTCTTAAGACTGGCCACCAACCTAGTGTTGCTTAAATGATGGAAGGAGCCCTGGTTTTTTATTTTAGGCATGTATATTTATTAAGTTTGAGCTTGATTCCCGTTTAAGAGAACCATTTTATAGAAGTTTACATTAAAGCCTGTCAGAGATGTTCTAATATTTTTCTCTAGTGCTATGGTCTAAATACAGTCAAGCAAAGAGTACCAGTAACTTTAGCAACTAATTTAAATTTAACTTGTACAAGAACAAAATAATATACCATTAAAGAAATATCATAACTTGTAAATTTTGTGTTTTAACTTAAATTTACAATATTTTAATAAAACTATGTAAGACAAAGCAATTATTTAAAATAATGGGCAAATAGCAAGCAATTATCACAATGAGTTATAAACAACTGGCAAAGACAAAGCAAAATTTGAAGCCTAAAAATTTGTTACCTCAATGAGTCCCAGTCCAGAGTCTATGAAACAAAAGCAAACTCTCACCTCTGTTCTTTGATCACGGTGGATGACCTCCAAATGATATTAGGTGAGTGAAATGCCCAACCTACTATGTTCACGAGTTCCAAAAATGAATTTTAGGAACAACAGAGGTAAAGAGTAGAATATATTTATTGAGAGAAAGCTGCCTGAAGAGAGACAGACAGGGGCCCCGAGCGGGTTGCCCCCTAACTGCAATCTTGTCTTTGAATTCTGAAAATCTATCTTCAATTTCATTCAGGTGGTTTTGCCAACTTTTGATGGAATTTTTTATTTCCTGGATATCTCTTGTATCTGTTTCATGTGTTCTGTTTGATTCTTATATTGATCATTCAAGGTTTACATCTTTTTGCAGTGTTTCTCTATTTTTTAATTATGTCTTTGGATGTGTTCAGCATTTCTTTCATTACGTTTATCATTTTTTCTTTTACCTGGGAGATTATTTCTGATCTGAGTTCTTTTATAGCTTCCTGGATTTGTTTACTTCAGATGCTATCATTTCAGGAGTTTAAGATGTATGGCTTACATTTTGTTCTGTGCCTATGTCTCCTAGTTCTGCTTGGGATGTGCTGGAGGTTTGAGAATGCATTTTGCTCTTTCATTTTGTCATTTTCCTGTATTCCATTAGAGAAGCTGAAGGCAAAGTCTCAGTTTCTTGGGTTGAGAATATCTATCCCTGTTGCAGGGAGTTTCCCCAGTTGAGTGGAGGTCATTAGACAGGCCTTACCAGGTGGCCTCCAGCCTCTTGGGGATCCCTGGCTGGGGCCCAAATAGGCCCAGAGGGACCTTCCTGTGGGTCCTCTGGTGATGGGATACTGTGCGGAGCCCTACCAGTCTCCACGCAATATGCCAAGGCTTCCCCTTTGGGTGGAAATCGCTGCGCACACTTTCAGAGCTCAGGGCGAAGGGTAGGCAGCTCTGGGCCACTTGGGTCACTTGGTAAGGCCTAGAGTGACCTTCCTGTGGGTCCTCTGGAGATTCTTGATGGGGCCCTACCATTCTCAGAGCAATTCACTGAAGCTTATCTGTTTATGATTCTTGGAAAATTCTTGGTAAACTCACAATAAAACATAACTTCCTTAATCTGATGTATCTACAAATACCATAAAGCAAACTGATGATGGAACACGTGAAAGTGTTTTGAAAAACAAACAAAATGGAAGAAAGGTGCTTGCTGTCACCCCTTTTTATAATACATTGAATGTCTTAGCTAATACAAGACTAAGAGGAAAACAAGAAAAAAATGTAAAGGATTAATAAAAAAGGAAAAATATTGTTACTGTTTTTCAATGATTGAGGTATGTATATTTATCAGAAATCCACAAGACAATAGGTTATTAGAAATAGTTATATAAGATTGCTAACCTCATAAAAAATCAGTTTATTTCATATATACCAGATAGGGAAGAAATTTTTTAAAAATGCACCTTTAAAGCAGCACTGAAACATCTTCTATTCTTAGTAATACATTTAACAAGATAGTGTAGTTACTGAAGAAAATCATAAGACATTGAAACAGAATTAAATGGAGAAAAATACTATATTTATAGTTTGCATATAACAAGGCAAAATATTTTTACTTTAGTTCAAATTACTTTTTTCTTTTTAAAAAAATTATTTTTTGGAGGATACCAATAGGGATTGAACATAGGGTCTCAAGCATGTTAGGCAAGAGCTTTAGAACTGAGTTACATTCCCAACTTTAACTTTTATTTTGAGACAGAGGCTTTCTAAATTGCCCAGGCTGGCCTTGAACTTGTAATTTTACTGTTTTAGCCTCTAAAAGTTGCACTACTGTGTCTAGCTTTAAACTAGTGTTCTAAAATACAGTTTTAGTCTGTATCCCAGCGTGTGATTTTATGACATTTAAGCTGCTTGGATCTAAAATGAATATGTAAATTTAAAGGGTTAAGCAACCAAAAGACCCAAGTAGAGAAAGTGTGGAAGGAATTTGCCATCAGACATCTGTTATGTGGGATATAACAAAGCTGTAGTCATTTACATAATATTTTTCACAAGTACTAAACAAATAGATTAGTGTTACAGACAGTGCAGAAACCTTTGCATGCATGTAAACACACATATATAAGATCTATGATAGAGATTGTGTGGCAAATTATTTGGGAAATAATTAATTTTCATTAAATGATGATGTCTTGATTTGTGAATATTGTTGGGGAAAATATTAAATTATACCCAATTTGTCAGGTTATACCCAAAATATCAATCTTCTATGGGTTAAAGGTAAATTAAAAAGATTTCAGGCTAAATATAGAAAGAATAGCTTTACAGATTTGGATTGAGAAAGATTTCTTGACACAAGCTCTTGCCATAAAAGAAAAATTGATTAATTTTATCACATTAAAATTAGAAACTTTTTTGCAGTTTTTCTTTTTTATTAATGCATATTTATAGTGCATAATGATCACAGTGCTCAAGAGGAATTGGTATACATATATAACACATTGTTAATTCCCTTACCCTCACCCCCAACTTGGTCTCCTTCCTCTTTGCAAAAGATCTAGCTCCCTATTTCCTGTGACCTTTTTTTTTTTTTTTAATCTTAGGCTTTTCATATATAGAAACCATGTACTATTCAAGCTGTGCATCTGTTCTATTTCATTTAACATTATGGTCTTGGTGTATATCCATTTTCTCCAAATGACTCAATATCTTTCTTTATGACACGTTCATACTCCATTATGTGTAAGTACATTTTCTTTATTCATCTGTTGATGGACGTATAGGCGTCTTTTAAGATTTAGCTATTATGATTGTGCTGCTATAAACATAGGTATGGGTATATGACTACAATATAATGACTTTAACTTAGGAAGATACCTACAAGGTGAATATCTGGGTCAAATGGAATTTTTAGTTTTAGTATTTTGAGGAATCACTATACTCTTTTCCTAAATGGTTGTGCAGTC
This sequence comes from Hydrochoerus hydrochaeris, assembly GCA_004027455.1. Taxonomy (NCBI): domain Eukaryota; kingdom Metazoa; phylum Chordata; class Mammalia; order Rodentia; family Hydrochaeridae; genus Hydrochoerus; species Hydrochoerus hydrochaeris. Next base: position 37,710 of record PVLA01006486.1, on the reverse strand, counting down.
CAACCAACAATTTGGGTTCCTTTTTCCTTGCATCATTGCTAGCATTGGTATTATTTGGTTGTTTTATTATAGCCATTCTTTGTGAGTAAAAGAATATCAAGCATTTTAATTTCCATTCCTCTAATGACCCTTTACAGTGTACTGTATTGGCTATTTGTACTTCTTTTGAGAACTGTTTGTTCATTTCAGTTGCCCAATTTTACTGTTTGATTGGCCCTTCATTTATATATATATTTTTTTAGTTCTTTAATATAGTCCTGTTCAAGGAATAGCTGGCAAAATTTTTTCCAATTCTGTAAGTTGTCTACACATCATTGGTTTTTGCTATGTAGAAACTTTTTAATTTGATATGGTTCCCTTTATTGATTCTTGTTATCTCTTATGCCACTGGGATTTTGTTTAGAAAGTCATTGTATGATTGAAAAGCAGACACAAAAGAGTAGTATGTATAGTTAGAACATGTAAAATAGCCAAAACCATAATGTATAAAGATTTAAAACTTTGTAAAAAATATAAAGAGTAAAAGTAGAAAATCAGTAGTATAGGTGCTACTTATGAAAGAAGTTTACAATATAAATTAAACATGACTGCTTTTTGTTGTTACTGTTACTGGGAATTGAACTCAGGACCTTGCATTTGCAGGCAGGTGCTATGCCGCTGAGCTATAACCCAGGCCTATGACATGGATTTTTAATCCGATTTGAAAATACAAATCTCTATCAGAAAAATTATTTGTGTTTAATGTAATCCTGCTGATACTTGGATTCATAATCTTAATTATTTTGTTTCTACTCATTTCCTATGTCTCATCTCTTTTATGGTCATCATTTTTCTGCATTTTAATTTTACAGTATTTCATATCTCAGAAGATGAAATGTTATCTGGGCGTGGTGGCTCACACCTGTAATCCCATTACTCAGGAGGCAGAGGCAGGAGGATCGTTGCGAGTTCAAGACCAGCCGGGGCTACAAAGTGAGCTCAAGGCCAGCCTGAACTGCATAGCGAGACTGTCTCAAAAAGACCAAAACAAAACAAAACAAAAAAAAAACGATGAAATGTTACTGTTTTGTGTAGTCATTGTTCATTTTAAATAACCCACTTGTGGTTTTTTTGGGGGGGTGGGTCTTAGATCTAGGGCCTTACAGATACTGGATAAGGACTTTACTACTGAGCTATACCCCGCTCCTAGTTTCCTACATATTTGCCCTTCTGTGGCTCTTTATTGTTTCTGCATTTGTATCTTTTTATCTGGGATCATTTTTCTTCCCCATTAAAAAAAAAACACAAAAACAAAAAAAAACCTCATTATTTCAGTTTTAAATTCTGTTCAGATTAAGTTCTGTCAATTATATCTGGAAACAACTTGTATTTTGACTTTATTTTTGAAGAATCTTTTAACCTGGTTATACTATTACTAAGTTGGCCCGTTTCAGCCTTTCAAACTGTCATTCCCTTGTATTCTAATCTCTGTATTGCTATTGGAAGTTTTGAACATCAATCTTGTTGCTTCTTTGAAGATAAAGTTCTGGCCGCTTTTACAATATTGTACTTTGCTTTTCGTAAGTATAATATAAAGTGATAGTTGTATGTATGTGGGGATGACATATGTTTTTGTTTCTTAATTATACTAGTTTGGGGCTTGTAAACCTTCTTGAGTTTGTGGCTTGATGTCTTTTCATAATCTTTTGAAAATTCTTAGCCATTGTCCCTTCAAATATTGCTTCCATACCATTCTATGTATCTTAATCTGGTACTCCAATTGAAAGCTTGTTAAAAAAAAAAAAAATATATATATATATATATATATATATATATATATATATATATATATAAAATCAGTCTTTTTTACTCTTAATACTTTCATTTGGATGTCTTTTGACCTATTTCCCTATACTATAATCCATGTGTTCAGTTTATATATTTTTCAGTTCACCTAATTCTATAGAATCCTTTTTTATAAATTTAATTCTATGGTAAAACCTCTTTATCCTGCCAGCCCATACTTGAAAATTCTAGTCGTTGAGAGTGTATCTCCCTCTCCAGCTTCTTCCTGCTCTCTCTGCTTTCCTGCTGCCATGAGTTAGCAACTTCCCTCCACCATGGCCCTTCTACCATGTTGTTTCTACCTTGGAGCCAGCCAACCATGTACTGAATGAATCCTCTTTAACTATGAGCCATGTTAAACCTCTCCTCCTGTAAATTGTGGGTGTTGGGTATTTTGTCCCAGCACTGGGAAAACTGACTAATACAGATATCATAGCCTACTTTTTCCTCATGGATTTCTTGCTCTCAGGTAAGTTAGCTGTCATGTCAAAAGAACATCAAGCAAAATTCCACATGGTAGGCATCCTGCTAACAAGTATGCAAATAAACCACTTGGAAGTAGATCCTCTGGCCCTTGCTAACATCCTCATGAGAAGCTCATGCCAGAATTTCCCAACTGTGTTACTGACTATTCATATACCCACAGAAACTAAGATGGTGTATACTTTTTTTCAGACCACTATAGTTTGAATAAATTGTTATGTGGCAGTAATTGAATAGTACAACACTTTAGTCAGGAATTGAACAGAACTGAGGCTGATCAGCAGTCTGTACCACTCAAGTCTTTTTAGGTTTTCCTTCGTTCTTGTAGTGTAGGCCTCTTAAGAGTTCCCCTAAACTCGTGGTATATACACTGTAATTTCCCCTTCATGCTGACCTTTTATTCAAGTTTTTATCTCTTTAATACCAGTCCACTGTGGCTTAAGCCATTTTCTAGTTGGCTTAGCATTTCATCATGGCTGACCACACAAATTCCCTAATGGAAGCACCTATAACTAGTGTCTCACTGTTCCTGTACCCTCTTCTTGTCTGAGACTTTAGTCTTTCAAGTTCTGGCTGCCTCCACAGCTTCTAATTCTATCAGACATAGTTTTATTTTGCCTTTCTGTCTTAATCATTTTGTTGTTGGGATAAAATACCTAACATCCACAACTTTAAGAAGGAGAAATTTATTTTGGCCCACGTTTCCAATCCATGGTCAGCTGGCTCCAGGGTAAAAATGGCCTGATGGAAGGGTCTAAGGAAGAGAAGTGGCTTATAACATGGCAGTCAGAAAGCAGAGAACAAAGGGAGGACCACAGGAGGGCGTCACTCACTCCCAGGTCAGCACCCAGAGGTCTGCTCCAACCAAGCTAACCCCAGCTTCTAACAGCATATTTAACTCTGAATTTGTCCATGAGTCAATCCACAAATGATTATAGTGCCTCCAATATCCAGTCATCTTGCAGAGACCCACATCTGAGCACATGTTCCCTTGGGGGACTTCATATATTTAAACCATAGCACTTCCTTAAATTGTGTGTGTTGTTTTTGTTTGATTTTTAGTACTCAGGATTAAATTTAAGCCCATTGTACTAAATTATATCCCCAACCCCACCCCACCCTTTTTTTTTTTTTTTTTAACTTTTTGAGATAGGCTCTTGCCAAGTTTCTGAGTTGCCTAGGCCAGGCTCAAACTTGTAATCCTTCTGCCAGAATGCTAGGATTAGAGGGGTGCTCACCGATGCCTGGGTAGATTCTATTTTTTTTTGTACTGGCGATCAAACTCATAACCTTGCACTTGCAAGTCAAGCTCTTGTGCCTCTGAGCTAAACCCCAGCTCTCGACTTTCTTAATGACGGTTCCATTTTAACTTTTTTTCTCCGGTCATTCTTTCAGTAGTCTTAAAATTAGTTGTTGCTTGTTTATTTATGTACTTGCTAACTTATTAGCTGGAGTTCTTGCTGTGTTGCCCAGGCTATTCTCTAGTTTGTGGACTCAAGTAATCTTTCTGCCTCAGTCCCCTGAATTGCTGGGACTACAGGTACATAATACCATACCTATCCATTCCAGTCATTTGATTCAGTCTGTTAGCATGCTTGATAAATTTCTGAAAAATTGTTGAGGCTCTGAATTACACTATTTTGCTGTACAATGTAGTACATTTTTCCCTCTGCTTTGCAGATGGAATGTATTCTAACCACCCAGTCTACTTATCAAATGGTAGGATTTAAAGATTTTAAGTTTTGTAAGGCTGTTTCTACTTTTAGTTCCCTCAGGCTCTTAAGATTTAGATTCCATTGATTTCATCTGAAATCTTGGAGTGAGTGTGTCCTAAATTTTAATCCTTACCTTCTAAGCACAGCAAGACTGTTAGAAATTCCCTTGTGTTTTTTAAAGTCTTTCTACTTTGTTTCTTACACTCCTAAATTGTGTTAATTTTTATTTTAGTTACTACTAAAACCTAAAAACTGGTTATTGTGTCACATGCCTGTAATCTCAGCACTTGGGTTGCTTGAGGCAGGAGAATCACCACAAGTTAAAGACCAGTCTGGGCTACATAGTTCAAAGCCATCCTGGACTATAGAACAAAACCCTACCTCCAAAAAGAAATTTAAAAATACAGTAAAATAAAATAAAAATTAAATGAATTGTTTTGAGATATATAAGGTATTTTCACTGCAGTGTAATAAAAATGTGAAAAGGTTTACTTGACATTTTCTTATAGCTTAGCAACAAAATACATAGATAATAGCCATCAGTTTTTCACCTAATTAATGAAAACTATAGATAGAAAAATACACTTAAAAATAAGTTTGCCAAGTTGGGTTAGATTTTAAATGAGTATGGAAAATCAAGTATTCTTCATAAAATTTAATTCTGAGGATTTATGGTTTTTTTTCCTTAGAAATACTGGCAAATGTTAGAATCTTATTGATAAATTCAATATAAAATTTATATTTTAAAATGTGTATGGAAAACAGTTGATTTTACAGAACAAAATTATGCAGAAAATTTCTCATTCATCCTGTGAAGCATTAATGACTTAGGAATTGATCTTTTACTGTAAACAACTTGCAAATCAGGCTAAAAAAAAATTATGGCAAGCCTTTCTAAACAGTGAGCTGCAGACTGTTATTCTTAAGAGAAGCAAAACAAATGAAATGAGCCCTGCCATTAGTCCAGCTTACTGCCTACAAGTATTTTCCAAGTGAAAAGGTAGAGATGGGGGATTCCAGACAGAGCTTGGTGTTCTTGCTAAGTTTGGGCCAGAGGTTGGAGAGTCTGTTGTCTAGAATTTGTGAATCCAAACAGTAAGGAAAAGACATTACACAAAGACAAAACTCTGAAGATCTGCAAAGCAAACTTCTTAAATCATTGTCTAGATATGGATCTATCTATGCAAAAATGAAACTATATGAGGCAGGGGAAAGAACCATTGCGAAGAAGGCCAAATCCTGGAAATGAAGTACTTCTTGCTTTCCTCCTCACCATAAGGAGAACTGAGAACATAATGCTTTTTCTACTAGCTAAAATGAAGAGAACATGGAATAAGGTTAGCTAGAGTTCATAGATGACTGTATTGTTACTGGAGCTCAATTAGTCCAAGATCGATGACTGCAAAGAACCTACACACAGAAAAAAGCTACAAAAAGCTTCAAACAAATCAAAGTAATCTAATACTTTAATTGAATTTCAGAAGATAATCTGATGGGATGAAACATCTATTACTAAGCACCATAAATTTTACATTGTGTGAAACATAATAAAATTACCAGGCATCCCAAATTGTAAAAAATTTGTAATCTCAGCACTCTCGTAGGCTGAGGTAGAAAAAGCACAAGTTCAACCCTAGGCTGGGCAATTTAGCAAGACCTCCTCTCAAGCGGGGGGGAGGGGGGGGGACTGGATTGTAGCTTTGTGTGCACGGGCCCTGGGTTGAATTACCAACACCATCAAAAAAAGAAAAAGTGAAACATGAACAAGAATAAGTGATTTACCAGTATTTAACAGACTTAGCAAATAATGCCATAAGAATTGCTGTATTTTATTCTTGATGTTGGACAGTGCAGAGGAGAGTAAACACGAGAGAAGCAGAAGATAGGAAAACCCAAGCTGAACTTGGAAAATGACAAAGATAGTAAAGTGAAAAATAGAGGAGACTGGAAGTCATCATGAGTGCAAAACAAGGTAAATGCTGCTACTGAGTGCCATCCAAAGGAAAAGCAGACTCATAAAAACATGATGGTGTTCCTCATTTTCCTTACTCAACAGATCAGGTAATGTGCAGCTTCTGGCTCTTCCCCAAAGTCAAAATGACTAACAAAGGTAAAAATAGTCAAAATGACTATCAAATCAATTCAGAGCGTTGAGGCAACCACAGCAGTGAATTAAGACATTCATGAAAGAGGACTTCCAGAATTCCTCAGAAAGTGGCACAAATGATGGGATAAGTGTGTTCAAAGGTAGGGGGGAGTATTTTCAAGAATATTAATGGCAATGTGGCCTTTCAAAATTTTTTATCATTTTTTATCATACTACATGTGTTTAAAATACTGAGATCAGCTCTAAAGTATTGAAAGAAAAATTAGCTATTTAGAATTCTATGTGCAGCAAAAATACTTTTCAAAAATATGGGAGAAAACATTTTTTAAGCTCTAAGAAGATGAGACAATACATTAACAGCAGTCTTTCTCTACACAAAATTTAAAGCAAGTTTTTCAGACAGAAAAATAGTACTAGCTAGAATTGTAATTTAGACCTCTGGAAATAGTAGATAATGTGGGTAAATAGAAAGTAGTTTTATATAGAAAAATGCTGTCTGTAGTATTCAATGCATAGATAATAAGCAATGGGACTAAGAATGGTGGCTCAGACTTATAAATAAGCCCAGCCCTCTGAGAGGCTGAAGCATGATGGAGAGTCTGGGCAACTAAGTGATTTAGCAAGACCCTGCCTCAATAATAATGATTACAGTAAAGGGCTGGGAATGTAGCATAATGCAAAGGCCCTGGGCTCAGTCTCTAGTAAAACTTGAAACTATAATGTATTACTAAAGAAGTTACACAAGACCTAAACGAATGGAAATGCCACATTCAAGAATCAAGAGACCAGAGTCCAAGATGGCCAACTGAGTGGTAGAACGATAAGAGAGCCTCTCTGAAAAGAAAACAACTCAGATGCTAGAATCTAACAACATGGAGAAAGCCAGACAAGAGAGGAATTCTCATGACCAAGGAAGAAACTGAAGAGAAAGAAAAGAAGGAAGAAGAAGAAGAAGCATAAGCATGGACAGAGGGCTGGAGCTGGGCAAGCTCCAGTCGCTGTACTGGGAGCTAGTGTTAGAGTCAGACGACTTGTGATGCAGCTGAGGTCACGGCCCTGCCGAGAGCTGGGATTGGTGACCTCAAGACCATCGGCTGGAGGAGGCGCTGTGGCAGGGAGTGGAAACGGCGAGTTGAGCTGCGCGAACTTTGGTGAATGACCGGAACTGGATTCCCCAGAGCGGGATGACCAGCTAGATGACATTTTGGAGTTTGCAGGGCCAGTTTGAATCAAAACCTGAAGCAGTATCAGTAGTTCGCTCATGCTTGGGCTGGGCCATGCCCCTGGTTGGAACCCAATATCTGGGGATAAGGCTGTCCTGAGCCAGTGGCATCCCCAGGGAACACACAAATGTGCTGAAGCACCCACTGGGTGATTGACCTAGGGGGTGGGTCCGGCTCACAGTGTCACCTTGCAGCGGACTTTGGGGGCGGAACTTCCCTAGCCAGTGTGCTACAGAAAACCTGTGGGCAGTGCAAGGGGCCCAGAGATAATGATCACCCACCCATCTGAAGGGGGCTGGAAACATGACAAGATAGAGAAACAGCAAAAGGCCTCCAACTGTCGAACCAGGGAAAGTGAGTCCAATAGAGGTAAATGCAGAGGTTGAGAGCAGCAAACACATAATATCAGACACGGCCTCATCAGAAATAAATACTTCCATGACCTCATCGACGAATTTAAATCTGAAATTCTAACTCAGGTGAAGCAAGATAGAAGATTAATAAAAGAAATCTTGGGTAATCCTCAAGTAGACACAAATGAAAGAATGGAGGAACCCAGAGAATGGAGAGAAACCTTTGATGAAGAATCTAAACAAAATCTAGAATACATGAAACAGATCCAAAGAGAATATCAGGAAATTAAAAACTCCATTTAAAGCTGGCAAAGCCTTTTAACAAACTAAAGGCAAACTTTCAAAACTTGAAGATAGATTTGCAATGTATGATCATGAAAGGAAGGATCTCTTAAAAATAACAAGGAATCAGGAAGCAATGATACAAAGGCTAGAAGGCAACAAGAGGATTTATAACCTAAGAATAAAAAATGTGAAGATGTAGCAACAAATACAAATGAAATAAAGAAAAATAATTAAGGAAAACTTCCCAAACATAGGTTAACAGAAGTGAAGTTCAGATAAATGAGGCGTATAGAACACCAACCAGCTACAATCAAATCAGATGTACACCCAGACATATAAGGATCGTGATCCCAGAAATCCATCACAAGAACAGAATATTAAAGGTGGTAAGAGAAAAAAAGATTACCTATAAAGGAAAACTCAGCAAAATCACAGCAGACTTCTTGATGCAAACCATCAAATCAAGAAGAGCTTGGAGCGAAATATTCCAAGCCCTGAAGGAAAAGAACATTCAGCCCAGATTTATGTACCCAGCAAAACTGTCTCTCAGAATTAACGGAGAAACAAGAGATTTCCATGACAAAGAGGAACTGGGGAAGTTCGTGGCCACCAACCCAACCCTGAAAAGAATATTGAAAGACATTCTAGAGAGAACAAAATCAGGATTCCAGGAACAATGGCAGAAAAGCCTTAAAGAAAGGGGCAGACAGTGGAATGAAGGAGAAAAGTAAACAAACAATGACAGAAAAATAGCATAGCAGAGATCAGACAGAGAAGATTGGCTATATTGCTGTTTTATCTCGACTGATTTTATTTGAATCTGGCATGCTTGAGAGTATTAAGTCTGAAAGTAGAGGCAACTACTAAGACAAGATTCAATAGGATACCCATTCTGGTTTGATTAACTGCCTTTGAAGTCCTATAATGTCTCCAATGTTTTTATTAATAGTGTAATGCAATGCTAAGTTTAATTATACTATGTTTGACAGTATAGACAATTTTATTGAAAATAACGAGGCATCATATTAACTACCATAGATCACCTAGTATTGTGGTTCCATATGTCATTTTCATTTTGTGTTTCTCTAGGAATTTGTATTGTTGACTTGTTTTCATTTGTTTCTCTTGATACAGAAAAGGTAGGTATGCATGTAGAGACTTACACATGTGTAGAACTTCTTAGTAGTTTACAAGAATGGATTATAGTTATTGCAAAGAAAAGGAAAAAGTATTCTAAAGCATATAGCTGCATGTATGTTTAAGTGTGTAGGATTGATAACCATATTACTAAGTTTTTGTTGGATGGATGAACAGAACTGGTTGCAGTCTCACTGATTAAATGTCCACTTTGTAGGTTTTACTTTTGTAACCAACAACTACTTCTAAGAAGAAAATATGTAATTATCAACTAGTGATTTCTTACTGGTTAATTTTTTTGTTTTTGTTTTGCTTTTGAAATTTTGTATTATTTCTACCCTCTTTCAATTTCAAAACCTTCTGTAAAGTTGTCCTAATTAAGACAACAGGGGTCTAAAAATAAGCATGTAACTCAATGGGGAGATGAGAATATATACTTATGTAGTCCACTAGTTTATAAGAAAGTTGCCAGAGTAATCACAGTACAAGAATGTATCAAGACTGACCGGGAGTGGTAGTGTACTTCTATCTCCCAGCACTCAGGAGGCTAAGGCAAGAGGGTGGCTATGAGTTTGAGGCTGACCTCAGCTTCATAAATTAGTTCAAAGCCAGCTGGCGCTACAAAGTAAGAGAAATTTCTCTGATCGTGTAGAGTACCAGAAAAGAAATAATACAAAGTGGGAATATAAATCTGTCTCAAGTATAAAGGGGATTAAGAAATAGAGGGAAAGGGGGCAAGGGGATGAAAATAGGAATTAAGATGTGTTATGTACATATACCAACTCTACACAAGAAATGAGAACATTATGTACTGTAAACATGTACTACAGGAAAAAAAACCAATGTGAAGCCAGGCATGGTAGTCCAGGCCTGTAATCCCAGCACTCTGAGGGACTGAGATAGGAGCTGCAAATCAGAGCCTGAGTGGATGCTATCTCAGGGTTCTAAAAAGGGCTAGGGATATAGCTCAGTGCAGAAGCCTTTTAGGTTCCATCCCCAGTGCCACACACAGGAGTATGAAGCTACCATCATGAAACCTGATACTCTGTGTAATAAAAATGGAGGATGTTCAATACAGAAATGATTTTTTTTTCAGTAAATGTTTCTGAAACACCTAGAAGGAGAAAGTAAAACTCAGCTTTTTACAAACACATAAAAATTAACTCAGAATGGATTCTAGACCAAATATAAACTCTGAAAATATAAAACATGGATACGAAAATGGTTTAATTATGCTGGGCATTCTAGCATCTTAATGAGCTTAATGCAGTTTGTCTCACAGTTTTCATAAAATTCTTTTATTTAAAATGTCAAACTCATTAAAAGTGGTGTCAAGATCAAGATGCCAGCAAAGATGATCTCTTCCAGAATGTTCTATAACTGAAATCAGCATTTTTAAAAATATATTTGCTTCAGCAAAGAAAATGTGTGTTATATGTTACAATAGTTAAACATAATAGAGTAGCAGAAGCTATTTAAATAGCTTTATTATAATCCTGTATCTTTAAGAATTAAAAGTGACTGTCAGTTTTAATCGGTTTCATTTAGTTTTACGTTGTTTTCATCTTTATGAAGGCAGATATGTGTCCTAAAGTGATATTTTGTACATTTATGAATCATTGTGACTAGATCCCTACTAAGGTTTTTTATGATTGTTGTTTTTTATTTGTTTCATTTTTTGAGATAGTCTCATTCTATATTTTAGGTTAGCTTTTAACTCACAATGTAGCCCAGACTGGCCTCAAACTCAAGGCAATCCTAATTCCTCAGCCTCCTGAGTGCTGGGATTACAGGCATGTGCCACTATGCCTGGCTCTGTATTAAGTTTTATAGGTCTTTTATTATTGGATTCCCATATACTTTTGGCCTTATAAATATAAATGAATTAGTAATGCATGGGTCGTGTTAAAGTATTTATCTCCCTCTCCTAATACATAATCATTCATTTAAAACATGTTATAAAATGTTAATTTAGAGAAATTCTGGCCACTACTTGCATGTTCTAGCCTCTTTGTTCACAATCAGTTTATTTTTTTTTATCATTTTAGTAATGATGATGTTATATGGATTTCTGTGGAAAGTCCTAATTTGAAAACGCCAGTTACATCAAATCCAACAGGTATCTTAAATTGATTAGATTCTTATTTATCAAATTAAAGGGCCTGAATAGGTATTTTTTAAAATGAAAGAAACTTTTAACAGCTGTTTTTGTTGTTGTTGTTGTTGTTGTTTTGCTACTAGGAATCAAACTCAGGCAACTTGAGCTTGCCAGGCAGGCGCTTAAGCCACTTAGCTAAATCCTCAGCAAGATAGAAACTATTTTGTCTACTCTCAAAAATACTCTAGTGTTTAATCTGTGATTAATAATACTTCAAATGGTTCCTTCATGTGATTCACTTTTTTTTTTTTTTTTTTTTTTTGAGGCCAGAGATTGCACTCACGACCTCATGCTTGCAAGGCAGGTGCTTAAGCCACTGAGCTAAATCCCCAGTCCCAATTCATACTTCTTTTTGATTTTATATTTTATCAATTTGTAGCCTTTTAATTTTTATTTTTCATTAGTAACTCTTTGTAGATATTTGTCTACTGCCTTAGTCTTTAAAAAGTTACTTATGTGTACATTATTTTGAATCATTTGCTATGGGCTTGTGTTGATGTTAGTGGTGATTTGTTTTTCTATCAAATTATAGTCTATTAGACTTTAAGTTCATCTCAATTTTCTTTATTTTCTTTTGGTTTTTTAAAAAATACTTTATTGCTTTTTAGAATTTGTTTCTTATACTTTTTTAAAAATTTTAATTTTAGATTTCCAGTGATAAATTTCCTGTACCTTAACTATCTTGTATGATCCATAATCCCACCTTTTTGTGTTTTACTCTTCTGTACATTTGACTGTAATTTCTGGTACACACAATTGTTTCCACAGTTTCAAATCAAAAAACTGCAAAACACACTATAAATTTCTTTAAGCATTCTTACTACTTTAGGAAGAGTCCTCCTTAGTCATCTCAAGCAGTCTGTTGTAAAGATATTAGGAATTTTAAAATGTATTTTTCTGCAGTTTATTTTTTAAAATATTAAAATAATTTCCAGATAGATTTTCAAAAAGTTATTAATATAGTTATAAAGTTACAAAAAGAATTTTAACACATTAAGTAGATTATCGGTTTTTGGAATAGGTATTCTATTGCTACTTTTTATGATATATAATTAAATCTTCACTAGCATTTTATTTTTGTGTTTCAGCATTTTATATTACAAGGTCCACAAATATTTAGTACGTATTCATGTTTAAATAATTTTCTTTTAGGTTCTAAAACAATTACACCAACAAATTCCAGCACTTCACCTAATGATATAGTTGAAGTTAGAGTAAGTCATTATTATTGTCTCTGAATGCTGTTTATTTAAACAATGTTATTTCTAGGAACTTTAATGTTATTGCATGTTGCTTTGTTATTTGTCCTTTGCCTAGATTGGCAGGAAGTGGTAATTAAAATCAGTAGTGTACCCTCTTCTCAACAACTCCTGACCCCAGTTTGTGTGTATGTCATATGAAATTACTGTCTCTTGGGGTTGGGGATTTAGCTTAGTGGCATAAGCACCTGCCTTGCAAGCAGGCGGTCATGAGTTTGATCCCTGGTACCAATTAAAAAAAAAAAAGAAATTACTGTCTCTCAGCATACCAGCTTGCACACTGACAAGCAGAAAGATAATGAAACATATTTCATGATTATACTTCTTTATCAATTCATTTAGACCATCATATTCTCAGAAACCATGAAGTGTTTTATGAATACATTAGAGTTCAATTAAACCATAAGAGACTTAGAAAATAGTCTCTAGCTTCTAAATGTTAATTAGGGCTATAAGTTTGTGTAGCTCAGTAGTGGAACACTTGTTTAGCATGTACAAGGTCCTATGTTTAAACTTTATACTAAGGTAAGAAGGAATGTAGTACTTCCTTAAAATCATTTAAAGTTATAATGTGTTTTATCTTTTAAAACATTGTTTACTGCTAAAGCCATAGTTGTTTTTTTTTTTATAATAACTTTTTAGGTTCCAGAGAAGAAGAAATGTGATTTTGTTATTGATTTGACAAAAGAAGGCCCATCCAACTGCAACACAGGTAAAGGATTTTTAAAATGTTTTTTAAGAAACAGGGTGGTAACAACTCAAATGTTCTGGTCCCACTTAGGAAGTGTGTATTAGTGTATATGTTGTATAGTTCTATGTAGTTTCATCACATACGCAGATTCATGTAACTGCTACCTCTTTATAGCTACACTGACCTCCTGCTCCTCAAGTCTCTAATCTTAGGTAACCATTAATTAACCTGTGCTTGATCACTATAATTGGGTTTCTTCACAAATGCTATATATAAATGTGATGATGCAGTATATGTTTTGAGATTGGCTTATCATCACTCTCCTGGACATTATTTGTGTTTTTTGTTTTTGGTGGTAGTAAGCATTAACCAAGGCCTTCACACTGAGCCACACACCCAACCCTTTTTTTTTTAAGTTTGAGACAGAGTCTCATTTAATTGCAAAGTGATAGGCTGCAACTTTCTATTCTTCTGCCTCAGTCTCCTCAGAATTCTGGGATTACAGTCATGTATCACCCCACCTAGCATGTTGCTATGTATTATACATCAATAGTGTGTTCTTTTTTTATTACTAAGCAATAGCCCATTGTATGAATGTATCAGTTTGTTTATACATTATCTTTAGAAAGAGATATCTATTTTGGTTAGGGTTTTCATGAATCTCTTTTCTCCCCATAGAACATGTTTTTTCCCCCCCTTAACAGCAGTAGCTAGGAGAATGCAAGCAAAAATGGGAAGACCAGTGTATGAACATGTTATTTTATGTGTATGATATAAACTATAGATAAAGAGTGACACAATGCCCTATCCATTTAAGCAAGAAGAGGTGGAATACTACTATCGAGGTCTAGGACTCCATTCTAGGGTCTCTTTCAAATTTAATGACTTTACTCCAAGTTCAACAAACTTCAAGTAGTGTAAACACTAAGAAAATCATAACAACACATATCATAATTGAGGTGGTTTCGTGAACAACAATATAGAAATCCAAGCAGCCAAATTTATAAATTCAAAATTTAATTAACTGAGCTCAGGACCACTCATATACCGACCTCTCAGTTTCAAAGTCCAAACAAATGGCACTGAACTAGAAAGGTACAAGAGTTTTTAAAAGAGAGAATCACAAAAGACATCCTGTTGGAAAAAATTTAGTTAGAATCTTATGTTAATTTTTGATTGACACCTGTATCCTATTTCATTTGTTAAGCAGGTTAATTTTTCTCCTGTGAGTATAGCTCATTCTGCTTTTCTCATGGGACTTACACCCTGAGTAATTTTCCATTTTCCTGGGTCAAATACAGGGCACTAGTTAAATGCAGGGCTCAAGATGGCATCAGTTATGCCAAGCTATAGCTATAATCAGTATCCTGAAATGAGTGATTAAGAAAAGATGAAGGCATGCTGTAGATATCTATAGAAGAACAGAGAGCTACACAAACCAAAAGATGTTTGAATGACAGCATTAAGAAGCTGGGGAATGGCAAGGTAGAATTCCATATATAATAGATACACCTTTTAAACATGTAAGCAAAATTAAGACCTTTTTTAGATGAACAGTTTATTGCCAGCAGGTCTTCACTACCAGAAATAAAGGAAGTGGTCTAGTGAAAGACAGTGATATTAGATGGATAATAGATTTAAAGAATATAGCACCATACTGTTTATGATACATATACCTTAATGTCTGATAACAATAGTGCAAAAGGTGGCCTGAGAAATGCAAGTACACAGTCCTTATATGCGAGCGGGATAGTATCATTAGAAAATAGAATATAAGGTAAAGATACATATAGTAATGCCTAGAATGGAAATAGGGCTAATAAACCATTAGTGGAGGCAAAATGGAATTTTAAACATAATCTAAGAGAAGTCACAAAAAAAGCAAAGAGTAGATAAGACTAATCCAACCATTTTTGATAAATGTAAATGATCTACATACTCTTTGGAAAAGCATTGTTAGATTAATAAAACAGGACTTAACTATCTGTTAACTGTAAGAGATATACTTTAAATACACAAGCTGGTTAAAATTAAAAGAATGGAAGAAGATAACCATGCAAACAGTCCTACAAAAGCAGAAGTGGCTGTTATCATTGGACAAGTACAGAATAAGGAATATTACCAGGGATAAAGAAGCCTTTTTATAACAATAAAGCAGTGTATGCACTTAATAGTAGCAGTTTAAAATGCCTGATGCAATAATTGATAGGACTGAAAGGATAATTAGAAAAATAGACAATTATAATTGGAGGTCCCCAAAATCCTTCTCAGTAGTTAATATAGCATGTAAATAGAGCTGGGCTTGGTGGCAGCAGTTTGTATCCTAATACTCTAGGAGGCTAAAGTTGGAAGACCATAAATTCAATCCCAGTGTACATGACTTAGCAATAAATGAGACCCTATTTGACTCTGGATATAGCTTGGTATAGAAGTTCTAGATCCAATCCCCAGTACTGACTAGGAAAAACAAAAGTGGACACAGTCAGTATGACTATCACATTTTGAGCTTTTGATAAACATAACCTCAGTGATATTTATGAAGTTATATTGTGGAATCAGATCTTTCAAGTGTATATGAAATAAGGGATCAGGTATGTGGACCACAAAACAAGTTTTTCTATATATAAAAGATTATATTCAAACAAAATATTGTATGTTCTTTGACCAAAAAAGTAATCTATAAGAGGAAGATAGTTGGAAAATCCCTAAATTTTTGGAAATTGTCCACACTTTGAAATTTTCTGGAGTCAAAAATATCCAGAGTAAATAAAAGCATCACATTTCAGAATTGATAGAATGCAGCTAAACAGTGAAGAGGGGGAAATTATTAGCATTACATGTTTATATTAAAAAATAGAAGGCCTAAAATGGTCTTAACTTTTACCATAAGAAACTAAGAAAAGGAAGAACAAATTAAACCTAGAACAATTAGAGAACACTTCATTGTAGATGAGAGGATGGCAGATAAGCATAAGATACCCTCAAGCTTATTATTGTAGCAAAATCAACAAGGTCCTGTAAAACATCCAGTAAAGTAGCCAAATGAAAACAACTGAAAAATATGAAGTGTTGGTAGAGATGCAGAGCACCTTGGGATTCTTACACTCTAAGTCAAAATGCAGAATGGTAAAACCAGTTTAAGAAACAGTTTGATAGTTTCTTAAAACATTAAGCTGGGCCTTTTGTTGCACACCTGTAATCTTTTTTTGTTTGTCTTTTTGAGACAAGGTCTCACCATGTAGTTCAGCCTGGCTTTGGGCTCCGTTTGTAGCCCAAGCTGGTCTGGAACTTGCAATGATCCTCCTACCTCAGCCTCCCGAGTGCTAGGATTACAGGAGTGCACCACCACGCCTTGCTCTCAAAAAACAAAAACAAAAACAAAAACAACTT
The DNA here is from genome assembly GCA_004027455.1 of Hydrochoerus hydrochaeris. Lineage (NCBI taxonomy): Eukaryota > Metazoa > Chordata > Mammalia > Rodentia > Hydrochaeridae > Hydrochoerus > Hydrochoerus hydrochaeris. The sequence goes on along the minus strand of PVLA01006486.1, from coordinate 21,085 downwards.
TTTTTTTTTTTTTTAATGAGCTGGTTTGAGGGCTTTAGGTTGAGGGCTGGTTTAAGAGGATTTAGCTCAGCAGTATAAACTCCTGCCTAGCGAGTGCAAGATCCTGAGTTCAATCCCCGGTACAGGAAAAAAAAAAAAAAAAAAAAGCTGGTTTGTAGGTCAATGTAAAGGCTCCTGGGTTCAATTTCCATTCCCCCCCCCCAAATTATACTATTATGTGACTTCTAATTCATTCTTTTATGTATTTAAACAAAAGAAATTATAACCCATCCACACAAAGACCATTATATAAGTGATCATAGTTCTAGTCCTAATAGCTCATAACTTGAACCAGTTCAGCTGTCCATCAATAGATGAATAACTATGCATATTTCATATGCTTAGTTAAACATGCAATAAAAAATTAGACGAAGTATTGATATATGTAAGTAATGTGTAAATCTCAGAAATATACTGGACAAAAGAATCATGTACCCTATGTGATTCAACTTATGTGAAATTGTAGAAAAGAGAAACTTAAAATCTATTTGGAGGTTCAGAGGTAGGGCTCAAATGCATAGCCGTATACATGCTAAACAAGCATCCAACAACTGAGCTATATCCCTGGCCCTAAATCCAATGCTTTGTGAAAATTAACCAGTGGTCTCATGGGAACAGAGGTAAAAAGGAGTGATAGTGTAAGAACTTTTGAGTAATAATAGTAATCTGTCCTGATTTTAATGATGATTTCATAAATGTATATTAATGATTACTTAAAATGGGTACATTTTTATGTAAATTATATCAAGTGGATCATTTCAAAAGTACAAACTTGGCGTAAGATTGATTTTTATATTGTAAATATTAACACCAATGGATGGGGTGTTGACATGTACATGCACACACAAGCTGAAGATCCGAAGGTCAGATGCCACAAGGTTACATAAAAGCACAATTTTTGCCCAGCAATTTAATAAAGAACCTTAAAATAGTAGGGTGTGGTTTGCTGTAGTTTGAAAATAAAAAGCACTGAAGTCACTATTGCACATTTTTGTATAAAGATAAAAGCTGGAAAGTATCAGACATTGACGTCATTAATGATATAAACATCATTCAGGTTGAGGTGAAAGTCCTCATTTTCTCTTATTAACACAAAATTGAGTTTCCCTTGGCATGTTTTAATTTGCCAAGAGCCTGTTGACTATCTTGAAATAAAAAATGTTATTTATGGGAAATCATATTTCCTAGAATGTTCTTTTATATTTGTTTACTCCAAAAATTAAAGGAGGTTATATTACCTCATGATGATAATTTGCAGTTTATATATTTTGCAGATCTAGTTCCTATTAAACCAGTATAAAATTATTGTGCAACTCTTTTAGAATTAAAACCATTAAAGTCATTACCTCTTCTAAAAAGCACCCCCTTTCCCAAGCAGGGAGTGGAACTTTGCCTCAGCGTAATAGGCAAATACCTAAGTGCTCTACCACTGAGCTACACCTCTGGTACACCCCAACCCTAAAAAGTGTTTCAATAAGTAAAAACGAAGTAACTTAAAAATGAACTTTAAAACACAGTGCAGAAATGATTATTCTTATAAATCAGAAGAAAACTACCAATAAATGTCATTAGGGGATTCATTGTTTATTATAAAGTTACATCATTAGAAATATAACAGACCTAAAATGATTTTTATTGCTTTTAGATATTTAAACTCTGGAATTTTTTGTAACTCAACCCTCATACTTTGCAAAATGAACCCCCTTAACTATCCCCTGTATACTATTACCAGTTGTTTTTAAACCACACCCATATCTCCCTTCTCTCCCTAACTTTATCTTCTATTTTCTTGTCTCTCACAGTCTTTGTCTCTCCTTCCTTCTCTTTCTAGTCTGCAGTTAATACCTAATCCCCTTCTGGTGAATGTAGAATTTACCACCACAAATCCTATCCCGTGGGATTTTTATTTTTATTGTGCATTCCCAGGCCTTGTGGGTCTCAGGTATCCATGTGATTGTATATGGCTTCATGTTCACAGGCATCTTTGTTAGTCTAACAGGGAAGACTCTGCCTCCAAGCTGCTGAGCAGAGACCCCTCCCCACTAAGTAAATGGACCTAGTTTCCAGTCACATCATGATTGAGGGGTTTTTGCTTAAGGTGAAATTTTCTTTCCTTAAAAGAACACTTTCTATATGTAAAATGTTTTGCATATCTCCATATTTCAGTTTAGTTATTTTAATTTATATATTAATTTACCAACCAAGATCTAAACTACTTACTGAAAGGCCATGGAGTTGATTATTGCAGATAAACTACTTTTTACTTTTTGCAGTGCTGAGAATCAAACTCAAGGCCTCACATATACTAGACAAGAGTGCTACCACTGAGCTAAGCCCCCATCCCTAAATCTTACTTCTTCACCTTATATTGTTCACAGAAAGTCCAGTATTCACCCTGGAGCCACCTTCAAAAGCTGCTTTAAACTCAAAAGAAATTACCACAGTGGCAGAAAATGCAACCGAGGTACTAACATGAAATGCTCTCTAAGGACATTCATTCCAAATTGAAAGAGAAATAACTTCTAACTTTTGGTTCATCTTTAGTGCTTTTTAAAATGTACTATTATTAATCCATTCCCACAATTAAAATAAGTCACATTTTCCAAAGCTATAGAAATTAAGACAAGCACATTTTTTCATCTAACAAATTAAGACTTTAAGAGATCTTGCCATTGTTGATGAAGGTGGAGGGAAATGGGTGCTGTCACACACTGACACTTTTCGCATAAATGAGTATACTGTTTGGTATATGTGTTACCAAAATGAGCACACATACTGTATGGAACACAGTTTGAAAATGAGACAAGATATGTATCCAGAATGTCCTAGAGCTGCCCTGTTCTGGGCTTATGAAATGCTAGAGTGTAGAAATCTTAACTCTCAAAGAACCTCATGCTTAAAATAACTAGATCTAACCTCACATATTCTTGAAATACCCTTTTTTAAAAAAAATTTTGATAATAGGATTGAAGAATGGGAAATAGTTACACAGCTGCAGTTGACCATGTTGAAATGATCAAGTTCACCAAACCAGTTTCCTAAGGTTTTTTACAATTGTGTTTTTAGGGTTTGGATTGCTTTGAGCACTTACCATCTCTCCCAGAACCATCACCGCCACTGCCTGAACTGGTTTACAAAATCGGGGACACGCTCCCTCCCCAGAAGCCCGAGCTGAAAGTGAAATGGGTGCTAAGACCCATGAGCATTGCCCTAACCTGGAACATCACCAAGATTGACCCCAGGTGTGCTCCTGTGGAAAGCTACCATCTCTTCCTGTGCCATGAAAATGCTAATAATAAATTGATTTGGAAGAAAATAGGAGAAATTAAAGCTTTACCACTCCCAATGGCCTGTACTTTATCAGAGTTTTTTGCTTCCAGTAGATACTATTTTACTATCCAATCAAAAGACATTTTTGGGCGTTATGGACCATTTTGTGACATAAAATCACTTCTTGGTTTTTGTGATAACTTGATCTAAAAGTCTTCAGTATTTGTTGTGTATGCAATGTTGTTTTTCATATTTGAATTGTTCACAATGTTTCTTTTAACACTATTTGCCATTATACAGGGACAGATTGTGAACCTCTTGTATGGGGACAGGCCTCTTCCTTTTATTGTAATTTAACTTGTAGTTTCTGACTTGAGTAGGCTTCCACTGTGTGTGTGCTCAAACATACTGTCATGGGATTATGTTGCTAAGGTGTCTGGGATACTATCAGCCACTGTGTCCTCTGTCAGCAATCAGCTTTGGCAACCTGCTTGTGGTTAATGTAGAGGTAAGAAAGATTGGCTTTTCAAGTCTTCTCTTTCTGTTAGAATTCTAGTTGGCTATAGATCTGTGCCCCTCCTCTTTATTTATTTTTAGTTTGTTATTCATTTGGGGAAGTACTCTATAAAGTTTTTGCTTAAGACTATTTGTGTGCTTATATATAAAATGTGTTAAGCATTGTGTGCTATGTACACAAAAACATACACTGTCTCATAAAAACATAGCACTGTTTAACCTGCTATTTAAGTTGTAATTGTCTGCCTTAGATATTTGCTGATTCTCTAAATGCTTTCTTTTGCAAATAAGTTGGCTGCTATTGAGCACCCAGAACATAACACTAAAGGGCCCTAATAGACCAGCCCTGCACACCTTTCTCTCCCTGGGGGAACACCAAGCAAGCAGCCCAGGAAACTGGCTTGAGAAGTGTAAGGTCCCAAGTGAGACAGACACTGGATGGCTAATAACTGGAATGTTAAGAAAATAGAAAATCACATTGTTAGAAAGAAGGGTGTTCTTTCCTGATACATAGTGAAAGTTGTGAGCTTCAAAAAATTAACAGTAAATGGTTTTCCTAGCATTTTGTGAATGTGTCCACATCTTCAGTAGTGAATAAGGCTATTTATTATTTTTGCCAGCCTCCCATGTCTTTACAAAACATGCCTGAAAGAGCCATATTCTGAACCACATCCTGTTTGTGGGCTCGGTAGCAACAGTGTCCTGAGTGAAGAGCAAAAGATTCACTCCAGATGAGGTATTCACCCTGGGGTGATGTACACTAGACGTTCACTCGCTAAGTGAAGGCCAGCAACTCTGACGAGATTCTGGTGTTCATCACCAATGGGAACTATACTCCTTACACTGCCAGCAGGCCACTTGGAAAGCTGATGGGTGTGCACTGCTAAAGCAGTGAGCTTCTATATTCACAGGGTGAGAGGAGGCTGAGAGCAGATGCTTAAGAGGGAATGGCTCACACAGTATTAATCCTTGTTGCCTTGCAAGGAGTAGGGACAAGGTTCTCAAGTGGTACTAATGACACCAGAACATAGCTGTTCTGAGGCAAAGTGCTCCCCACTGCACAATCAGTTCTCTATCCTAGGAAGGTTTTCTGTACTTGCAGTATGGGAGGAACCCCTTGTTCTTCCATTAGCTGGATCACACTGACTGATCAGCTAACACTGAAAATGTTTAGAACAGTCTATGAGTGGCTCATGGAATCACTAAACCTCATGCTTTAAGAAACAGAGTGGACAGGTAGGTATTTTGCAGAGCCAAGAAGTTTCAGACCTGAAACATTTTTATGCAGTTTATAGTTTAACAAGACATAATGATACATGTGTCATGTTTATGCCCATTTTAAAGATGGAAAAACAGGCCCAGGGAGCTTTAAAGCCTTTATGGCCACAGAGACCCAGAGAATACATTCAACTAGGATTCAAACCCAAGTCTGGCTCTGTAGCTTCAATGGCTCCCTTGCTGGTTCCTGGGCTCATAATGGATCTACCATGCTCTACTGCCTCTGACTGGATGAATCCAATAGAATTCATACCGCTCTTGGCTGCTTTGCCAGAAACTCCAGGAAAATAAACCCTCTGGCATTTTTGTATTCAATGAGACCTGTTTTCAACCACTCTGAAACTCAGGGTGGTTGTGATGGTACTAGCCTATGTCCCTATACTTAAACTTGTCGCCTTTCCAGGATTTCCTTCTCTAGTTCTGAAAGAAGTGAAATGGTGTCATGCTTGGCTTATCTTCTGAAGGCTAAGGCAGGACATCAGAGTACAGCAGCTGATCACTGCTCAGGGACCTCAGCCTGCCTATGTAACAGGCATTGGCAGGTGTACACTGTGCCATCCCCACAGCCCACTATGCTGATGAAGTGAGATGTGGACCTGAATCCAGCTTTCTGTACTCCTCCACACCAGCCCTTGTACTTCCTGGCTGCCCTGTGGTGACTCCAGCCTCCCCACATGGGAACCTTGTACATGGCCTTCAACTGTTTGGGCACAGGTCCATGTCTAACCCCACAAAGGATTTCAGGGCCTGCAGCTTCAATGACTCCTTTGCTGATGGCAAGAGCACCCTGTCTAGGGGTTGAGTGGGGCAGTAGATTGCCAGGTTACCCTTTTAAGTACCCTTTCTCACCCTGAAAGCTTCCCATCACTGCAATGTCACTTGGTAACTCATTTCTCAGTGTGCAAAATGAAGGCTATACTGCCCTGCAGTTTGTAACAGCCTGCCTGTTTGCCCCTACTGTCCCCCCTCTTTTTTTCCTTAATTAACTGGTTATACTAATGAGACCCAGCCTGATACAGGGTCATCTTGTAAGGCAGAAGAACACAATAACTATTTTTTGTCTCATCTCATATCCAATGGGTGAGGTGGACTTTCTCAGACCAGAGCAGAACAAAGCTTCCTAAATCCTGCTTCAAGTCCTACTTGTGCACCTACCATTACTCCAGGGTGGGCCATTTAGACAGCTCTACAGCCACTACCTGAAGTTCTTAATGGAATAGATATTTAACCCCCTTGGTTTTCCCCAGTGACTTCCAACTTCACATGGACTGTACAAAATGTGCCTCAGTGACCACCTTTTGGTGATAGTGCGCTCCCACAGAACTAATTCATTGTTCCTGTGCTTTAAACTCCCCAAATAGACCTCCTCAAGGGAACCTCTTCAGTATCTGAATCCCCATAAAGGCTTCCAGTTCAATTTCTTTTGGACCTCCCAACAGCCTTGCTAAGGCACCCCTCTTCTCACAGTCCTGTGAGTAATAAGATTCTTCTGCATTTTACATGCTTCACTCTGATGCCTCTCTGTGTCTCACCTGACAGATACACCTGAATATAATCTCCCAACAAGGGTTTTCCTGTTAGGAAACTGAAGTCAGGTCAGACCAGAAGCATCACTCAACCTACCAGCATGAGCCAGGTTCTTGTGAGAGGGACACCATGTCAGCTTTCAGTTGCTCTGACAAAATACATTAGATAATCAACTTTAAAAAGAGGAAAGGATTATCTTGGTTTTGTGTTCTGGAGATTTCAGTACATGGTATACATCGTTTTGGGGCCATGATAGGTAGTACACCATGCTGGAAGTATTGCTAGAGAAGGCTATTCACCTTATGGTAACCAGAAAGTCAAGAGCGAAACAGGAAAGGGGTCAGTCCCCATATATACCCATCAAGGGCACACCCCAGTACCTCACTTCCTTCTACTAGGCCCTACCACTTCCCATAGCCCCACAGCTAGCCACCAAGCCTGTAAGGCTTGGGCAAAGTCACATGAAAAGTGTTGTGGAGATCCACAACCACATTCCCTGGAACTCACCTGGCCAGGCATACGGTTTATAACCACCTTCTGGAGAGGCCAAAACCAAATTAAAATCACAATGAGATAAAATATGAAGGAAGAAGTAAGACCTTATTAGTAAATGATCAAAAAACAATGCAATAGTAGAAAGCAGGTACTAAAGCAAGGGGATTACAAATGCCCTGTTTCCTAATTGCTAATGTACTGAGGACAGGGGAATCACTCAGAGATGGCCAGGGAGTTCAAAAAAATTCCTTTAAAAAGTCAAAATATGTGATTGTATTCCCAGTAGAAAATTATAAAGGACTAAGAAATCAAAAATCTCTCTTCCAACTTGCTCTGTGGAGATGATCACTCTTCGTAGTTTGGTTTATGTCTCTGTAATCACTTCACGGCCTTTTGTCTAAGATCAAATGTGGTGTCCCTGTAAGCCTGTATCAATGCATTTGTGTCTGTAGGATCCTAAAAAATTGTTTCCAAGTCTCCACCAGCCCACAATCACCGACAGAATGTGGAATATGCACCCTAACCCTATACTGGTCTTTTACCTTCACTGGGGCACATTTTAAACTGATGAAATTGTGTATCAACTCACAATTTCAATTGACATAATAATTGTACATATGGAGAACAGTGTAAAGATTCAGTGCATACATATAATGAGTAACGATCAAATCAGAGCACATAGCATTTCCCTTTCTTTACATGCTTATTTCTTTTGTGGAGAACACTTGAATACCTCTCTTCTGCTTTTTCATAAGATGTCTAATTTTTGCAAACTGTATCCATCCTGTCATGTTGTAGGACTGACTTCTATATTTTGCTGTTACCTGACCTATTAACCTCTCTCCATTCTACCCTTTCCAGCCTCTAGATGATGATATTCTACTCTCTACTTCTATAAGATTGACTTTTTTAGCTTCTACATGACAGAGCATCTCTAGACTAATCTTACATCCTACTGTTGATAAGTTGGGAGTCACAGGTAACAGAAAAAAAGCATGTGGACTGGGAGAAGAGCTGGTTTCCAGTTTTCCAAGTATTTAATATATAGCTTTACCTTTCTGAATGTGGCTTTACCTTTCTGAATGTGTTTCCTTGACTAAAATGAGATTTACTCAGAACACCAAAGTTTCTTTAGTTCAGAACCTCAAAAGTTCCCCAAAATAGGAGGTGTGAGGGCACATACCTGTAATCCTAGCACTCTGGGAGGATAACTTGGATGAGAAAATTTTGTGCACAATTTTTTCCAACCCAACACATCAGTACAGAACCTGCATCCATGAGGAAAGCACCATCCCTTCTCAAATTCTCCATGGAAAGCTGAAGGATAGGAGGCTGAGGTACAGTTCTATCACTGATGCTGCGTGCTCCCTCATTTAGCAGATTGTCAACTCTGTACAAGCTGGGATGTGTTGTGAGCATAAAGTAGACCAAGCACTGATTTTTCACTTGATGCATAGCAAAAATGCATTCATCTAGACGTGCACTTGTTCCAGTCTGGAATGATTTCTGTTTAAGAAGAGCCAACACAAACAGTGGGAATCCATATCCTTTTTTGCCCCTTTCTTTTATCAGTTAATTGTGCATCTTAGAGATGATTAAATATCAGTACATAGAGCTCTACCTCATTCTTTTTAATAGTTGAATAACTTACTATTGTGTGTATGTAGCATAATTTATTTATTGGAACAACCTGTATTCCCTGTAATAATTAGTAAAAGTTATTGCCAATCTTTCACTGCACAAATAACAAAGTATTTAATATCCTTGTATATATATTATTTTGCATATATAAATGTAGGATGAATTCTTAGGAGTGAAATTGGTGGGTCAAAGAAAATATGTATTTAAAAATTTTGTTGAGCTTTCCTCATGGAATTATACAAAAAACATACACTATCAGTTATGCAGTCTCAAGTATTATTATTTCATTTATCTTTGCCATTAGATTTGGCTCTTTGTGTGTCATATGCATTGCAAATGCAACAACCCTGTTTCAATGTGTCATTTGTCCTTTATGGTCCTTTTTATCATGGAAATAAAATCAGATGGATGTCTTTATCAATCTTTCTCTGGTGGTGTTTGTGTTTTCTGTTTTGTTGCTGTTTGTTTGCTTTTGTTTTTGAGAGAAAGTCTGGCTGTGTAGACCAGGCCAACCTTGAACTTTCCCAGATTGGCCTTGAGCTCACGATCTTTCTAACTCAGATTTCCAAGTGCTGGGATTATAGGTGTGCACCACGATGTGAGCTGAGGTTTTGTATTTTAACTTAGAAAGCTCTTTCCTATTGACAGATAATTTTTAAATAATATTCTCATAAAATTTTTCATTTAATTTTTATCTTTCTTGAATTTATTTTTGTATAAGGAATGAGATAGGGTTTAACTTTATTAACTATTTTGTTTTCCAAACAATACTTACACATTACTACTTTTACTTCACTATTTAACTAATTATTTTTTGAAGTACTGGCAATTGAACTCAGGGCCTTCACATTGAGGTACACCACTGCCCCTCATTTTTTAAGATAAGATCTTCCTAATTTGCTCAAGCTAGGCTCAAACTTGCAATTCTCCTGCCTCAGCCCCCCAGAATTCTTGAGTCACAGGCAGGTGCCATCATGCCTAACTCATTGCTACTTTTGGTTAATAACCAAATCTCTGTATGCATTTGAGAAAATTAATTATAGATGCTGTGATCTTGGCTCTGATTCTAGAATTGCACATTAGCTTGTATGATCTGAGATGGTTTTGGACTTCAGGCCTCCAGAGTCATAAGAAAATTAATTTCTGTTGTTTTAACTCATCATGTTTGTGCTAATTTATTACTGTACCCCTAAGAAAACTAGCCAATTTCCATTGGGAATGGTGCTTTTCTTATTAATAAAATGACACTAGGTCTTACCCCCTATTCCATGGGAATTGGTCCTCCTAGATGCACCAGTTCTCTTGCACTTGCCAAGAGAGATTAACTCATCATAATATAATGTGAAAAATCCTCCATCACTTGTCTCACCTCAGAGATCCTTCCCTCAACTGACATGTGCCCAACACCACAGACTCAGGTAAATAGCTTATCTGTAAGTGACAGATGGTGGTCAAAATAGCAATTTTATGTATCACACATTGCCACAAATGCAGGATGATAGAATGAAAGAATTGAGCTACAAAAGAAAAGAAATACCCCTAAAAGCAGATAAATCAAATCCAGTCAGATCCTACCTTTCACACTTGTGAGCCTTTTTTTTTTTTTTTTGGATGAGAAGTTTTCTAGAATGTGAATTATGGGTGCAAAACTACAAGATATGACAAAAAATAGTATGTGTATGAATTTTTAAAAATTAAATGACATGTAAATGATATATTGCCATTAATTCAACAGGAAAAGAAATATTTCTCAAAAACAGCAAGGGTCCATGAGAAATTAACCCAGCACCTCCTAGATGAAACAAAGAAGAATAACATAATAACCCACTCTTAATTAACTGGGAAGATAGGATTTTGGGACAGACACAAACCAAGGATTTCCTACACACAGAAGACATCCCTGAAGAGCAGACTTTTCCTAGAGAGTCCTTGATATTAGTGATATAGCCACCTAGTACAAAAACCCACAAGGGTCATCACAGAAAACAAAATTTAAAATTTTTTTTTAAAAATAGAATATGATGAAACAAAAATCAAAATGAAATCTCTGACCTCCAGCCCACCCAGAACAAGTCCAGGAGACACCAATGTAAAATAAATTGGAAGATACATACCTGAAATTTCCGAAATGATAGCAACCAAAGTAAAGAAACAAATCTATGAGGCAATAGAGGAAGTCAGATCAGAAATAATCTCTAAGATAAAAAAAGAAATGTCAATATTGATCAAGGAATTGCTCAGTAAATCTAGAGTAGAGATAAATTTTTAAAATGGGGTATCTCTGCTGTGGTTTGATGTGCAGAGGTGCTTGTGAGGAGGATAGAGTATAAATTACCATCCTTATATGTAGATGGATGAAGAAACCGGGTCAGGCAAGGTGAAGGGACTTGCAAATCTTGTCTTGCAACCCAAAAATGAATCTTCAGACTGTAGACTCTCATCCTCCCCAATAGCATCCTCTGGGCTCTGACCACGAAGGAGATTACAAGCATCTCAGGTGGTCCTCAGTAAGTGCTGCACAGCCCCCCCCCCCACCGCGCCGCTGCCCTGCGCGTGCCCCAAGTACTGCCCTCCTTCAGGGACAGCCCTTCCAATCAGAAAGCAAGGTTGACACCAGACTGTTGCCTCACTGCCACATGGAGGGGCAGTGGCCAATTATTTGAAAATTTTAAAAACAAAAAGCCCTTCTGAGAACAAGCAGACAGCAGCAAATTCAAAAAGGCATGGGACACAGAGCATGGAGCAGTATGTGGTGATATGAGTATGGTAAAGGAGAGGAAACCTCAAACTAAGCTCCTGGGGAGGGCTATCACTCAAAACCGGATTCCGGAACAAAGGAACCTGCTAGCCTCCCTGGTAAGCAGCCGTGACTCGAGCAAGTGGCAGGTGACCCAGAGGTAGAACCAGCCAGCATCTCCCGAGATCTGCTCCATGTTGGAAATTAGGGTGCTGGGCAACAAAGCAACCCACTCACCTCCCTGGTAGGCAGCTTTGAGCCTACCAGCCTGTGGGCTGAGAACCAAACATCACCCCCCCGCCCCATTAGCAAATGGGAATCAGAGATCTGAATATCTCTTGGGAAGTTGAGCATATGCAGTTTAGCAAATAGGGGGGATTTCCTTCTACCATCTCTTTGAAGGCAAATATTGTTATCACTGTTTTGCTTTGTTTTGATTAATTGTATTGCTCTATTCAATACTGTTTTGATAGGTTTTATGATGTTCTGTATTTGGTTTGATTTTGCTATATCTGATTGAAAGGACAACTATTGTGAAGATAATGAGACATACTATGGTACCTATTATTGTTATCCCAGTAACCTACTATGAAGCTCTGTACCAATTTCACTACATTGTCTTGATTGGCTTTATTTTGTCTTGTTTGTTGTATTTTACTACCTTCAAAATAATTTTAAAAATGGATGATGACAGGAAGAGGATGGAAACTGTGAATGATCATTATAGGAAAGAAATAGAATACGTGAAACAGAGTCAAACAGATATCCAGGAAATTAAAAATTCCATTGAAAACTGAAAAAACTGCTTTAACTAAACTGAAGACAAACCTTCAGACCTTAAGACAAGATTTCAGCTAACAATAATGAAGTGAAAGATCTCTTGAAAATAACAAAATATGAGGAAATAACAGTTCAACAGCTACACGAGGACACAAAGAAAAATATGTAAGTATAAAAGCAGAAGTCAACACAAATGACATGTAAAAAACTATTTTGAGATAGGAGAGAGAGGAGACCAAGATGGTGGAGTAGTAAACAGTAAAGATAACAGCATCTCTTAGAGACACCATCCAGACATTGTGAAGCACTGTGAAGCACATATAGCACTGTGAAGAACATAAGAAGGAGGAAGTGGATTCACTGGACCCAGGAAAGGTCTGAAATGCAAATTGAAGCCCATGAAGAGAGTGAAGTGAGAAACTCCAACCAAGAAGGTGGTAGCTGGCAGCACTCTGTCCCATGGACTGACTGCATGAGAGGAGCAGTACAAACCTCTGGACCCAGAGTTATGGTGATGCCTGGCAACTCTTGAGCCCTCTGTAGAGAGATATGTAGTGGAGAGGGACAGCAGATGTGAGGGCCTTCATTGGCTGGTGGTGAGTGCAGAGGACTCACCATAGAAGAGAGTGATTAGACAGAAGCCATCTTGGAGGCATGCCAGCTGAGCTTGGAACCCAGAACTGCTGCTGGCTCCATCTTGCAGATCCTAGGTGGGCTCTGACCCACAGAAATTGCTTGGATGGTAGCAAGCCCAATCAGTCTGGTTTTGGGGAAGGCTTGCTGATATTATCCACTACTCACCAAAAAGTTACTGCTGGCTTGCTGGGAAAGAGCTGCTCAAATTGTGACTTTGTCTCCACAGGTTGTCTACCAGTGAAACCAGAAAGAAGAACTCTGGAAGGGGACTTTCTTTCTTTCTTTCTTTCTTTCTTTCTTTCTTTCTTTCTTTCTTTCTTTTTTTCTTTCTTCTCTTTCTTTCTCTCTTTCTTCCTTTTCTCTTTCTCCTTCATTGTTTGACCTTGTTTTTGTATGACAGTGAATGTGATTCTTAGAATCTTTGTTGTTGTGGTTCTGTTCTTCCTATTATCTCTCCCATTCTTGTTTTCCTTCAGTCTTCTACACCAGTTTCCCAAAGTTGGCATGATCCCTCTGTGTCCTCTGACCTTACTTCTAATCTCTTCCTCTTCTTCTATTTCTCTATTTTCTCTTTAATCCATTTTAAATTTTAATCCTTGAGAGAAAAATTGACTTGTATACTGCATATAATTTTCTGGTTTGTTTTAGATTTTGTTATATGACCACAAAATCTAGTTCATATGGTTAAAAGTGGCAAATTAAGGGTTATCTCAGTTTGTCATATTCTAGGATGTGTTTGATACTATTGGTATCACTATAGCAAAAATTGACATAATTGTTCTAAACAGTTGTTGGTTCTGGTATTCCATGACTTAGATTGACTAAAGGTCACAGAAAATACTGTCACACAGTGCCAAAGAACCAAGGACTGGGCCAAACAAGCAACAACTTCTCATTTCCAAAAAACTGCATAGGTAAGGTCTTCCCACAGACTCAAACCCAAAAGCCAAATACAACTGGACGATACCTCAGAGAAGTAGTCATCATCTAGGGTTCTGAAATACTAACAATATAGCAATCCAACATGGGCAATTTACAAGTATCACCTCAGGAATTCAACTAGAAAAAGAAAGAAAGAAAGAAAGAAAGAAAGAAAGAAAGAAAGAAAGAAAGAAAGAAAGAAAGGAGAAGACACTTAAACAAAACACAACTTAACAAAACACACTTAAACACAACACAACAGACATCCAGTTCACCAAAGACAAATCGAGGGGTCAATGAGGTGGGATAATCCAAAAATGTCCAACCAAGTCTATCTGAAATGGTAACAACAACAATTCAATGAGGCTCTGGAAAAAATAAAATCAGAAATAAACTTTCAGATAAAGACCCTGCTTAGTGATGCAAGAACAGATAGACAAAAAAAAAAAAGATGAACTTAAGCAAATTATGAAAGCTCAGCATATGAAAGAAATGGAAACCATAAAGCAGAGTCAAGCAAATACCCAGGAGAATAAAAACTCCATTGAAAGTATTCAAAGCAGATTAGGCCAATGTGAGGACAAGATCTCAGATATAGAAAACAGGCTCACAGTAATCAGGAAAAGAAAGATTTCTCAAAAATAGCAAGGGAACATGAGAAAGCAATCCAGAAGCTCCTAGATGAGACAAAGAGTAATTTAATATTTATTAGAGTCAATGAAAAATCAGGAGATACCACAAATTATATTTTTAAATGTTCATATACATCATGGAAGAAAACTTTCCTGGTAAAGAAAAAATTTGACATATAGATAAGCAAGGCATATAGAAGTTCAATTATCCAGTATGAAAGAAATTCTACAGTCAGGCATATCATAGTCAAGATTCCAGGAATTCAACACAAGAATAGAATCTTAAAAGCAGTTAGGGAAAAGAAAGAAATCACCAATAAAAGAAAACCCATCACAATTCCAGCTGACTTCTCAGCACAAACTCCCAAGTCAAGGAAAGCTAAGAGGGAAGTAATATAGGTACTAAAGAAAAATAACTTTCAACCCATACTGATGTACCCCACAGGACTTTCTATCAAAACTAATGGAAAAATAATATACTTTCATGTTAAAGAACAGTTGAGGAAATTTATAACCATCAAACTAGCACTCTAAAATGTTCTGAAGGATGTTCTAGAAAAAGATAATAAGGACTATAGCTCCATGAACCCCAACAGAAAGAATCCACCAGGCAAGGCAAATAATTAGAAGGCGGGAGAAAAAAGAGGGGGAGTCCACAACAGGAAAATAATATGACAAAGATAAGTCAATACCTATCAGCTATAATCATCAATGTTAATGTTCTCAATTCACCAATCAAAAGATACAGACTGGCAGAATGGATCAAGAAGCAGGATCCAACAATATACTGCATACAGGAAACATATTTTATTCAAAATGAAATTCACAGACTGAAAATCAAATGATGGGAAACAATACTCCATGTGACAGGAACCCAGAAAATCAGGGGTAGCTATTCCATTTGCAGACAAAGTGCATTTCAATCCAAGGCTGATTAAGGGAGATAAAGAAGGTCACTACATCCCCTTAAAGGGAACAATGCAAAAGGAAGAGATAATAATGCAACAAATACCAATGCACCTGACTATATAAAACAATTATTAACAGACATAAAAAATCTGTTTCTAAGCTCTAATACACTTATACTGGAAGATCTCAAAACTCCACTGCCACAAATAGATGGATCAACTAGATAAAAATCAACAATGAAATATGAGAACTGAATCAAACTGTTGAACAAATGGACTTAGATGTCTACAGAGTGTTCCATCCTACAGCATCAGAACAAACATTCTTTTCAGCTGCATCTTGGACATGCTCCAAAATAGACCACATACTAGCTCATAGAACATGCATAAGTAAATACAAAGGAATTGAAATTATCTTGTGCATATTATCAGATAATAGTGCAATGAAATTGGGAATCAATGGCAAAAGAAACCACAAGAACTTCATAAACACATGGAAATTAAATAAAATTCTCCTGGACAACCAATGAGTCACAGATGAAATTAAACAATAAATTAGACAGTTTTTACAGTTGAATGATAATATCAATACAACATATTGGAACTTATGGAACACAATGAAAAAGATCTTAAGAGGAAAATTTATAGCAGTAATACCCATATCAGGAAAACAGAGCAAGCACATATAAACAATTTAATGGTGAATCTCAGACTTCTAGAACAAGAAGAGGAGAAGCCAAAAGCTTATATGAGGGAGGAAATTATAAAGATCAGAGCAGAAATTAATGCATTGGAGACTAAAAAACAATACAAATAATCAATGAATTGAAGAGTTGTTTCTTTGAAAGATTAAATAAATTTGGCAAACACTTGGCCAACCTTACCCAAGAAAAGAAAGAAATGACTCAAATACATGCAATTATTTGGAATGAAAAGGATAAAATCACCAGAGACCCTGCAGAAATTCAGAAGATCATTTGTACTTTGAAAACCTATATTCTAATACAGAAGAAATAGACAGATTCCTAGATATATATGAATTACCAAAGCTGAATCAAGAAGATATAAAAATCCTAAATAACCCAAAATCAATAAATGAAATCAAAGATGTAATTAAAAACCTATCAACAAAGAAAAGCCCAGGCCCTGACAGATTTATTGCTGAATTCTACAAGAAATTTAGATACCTAACACCACCACTTCTCAAACTCTTTAATGAAACTGAATGGGAAGCAATTCTCCCTAATGCATTTCCAGAGGCAAGTACTACTATGATATCAAAACTGGAGAAAGACCCAACTAAGAAGAAGAACTACAGGCCAAGCTCCCTAATGAATATAGATGCAAAAATCCTTAATAAAACACTAGCACACAGAATGCAACAAATTGTCAAGAAGATTATACACCATGACCCAGTGAGACTCATCCCAGGAATGCAGGGATGGTTCAACATACACAAATCAATAAACATAACAAATCATATTAACAGAAACAAAGACAAAAATCACATGATCATTTCAATCAATGCAGAAGAAGCTTTTGATAAAACCCAACACTCATTCATGTTAAAATCCCTATAGGAGGAAATCAAAATAGATGGTTTCTACCTCAATCTGATAAAAACCATCTATGACAAACTAACGGCTAACATCATACCAAGTGAACAAAAACTGAAAGCTTTCAATATAAAATCAAGAAGAAGACAAGAATGTCCACTATCACCACTCCTATTCAATATAGTTCTGGAAACATTAGCTGGAGCAATTAGACAAGACAGAGAAATAAAAGTAATAAAGATAGGAAAAGAAGAAGTTAAACTATCATTATTTGCAGATGACATGATAATCTACATAGAAGACCCCAAAAAGTCCACCAAAAGACTTCTAGAATTATTAATAAAATTCAGTAGTATGGCTGAATACAAAGCCAGCACTTAAAAATCAATGGCATTCATGTACACAAACCACAAACTCACTGAGAGAGAAATTGGTGAAACCACACTCTTCACAATAGCCAAAATATGAAACACCTAGGAATTAATCTAAGAAAGGAAGTAAAAGATCTATACATTGAAAATTACAGTATTCTGAAAAAAGATTTGGAAGAAGATATCAGAAAATGAAAAGATATCCCTTGCTCATGGATAGGAAGAACCAACCTTGTGAAAATGGCCATACACACAAAACTGTTATACAGATTTAATGCTGTCCCAATCAAAATGCCATTAACATACCTCACAGATCTAGAAATGGCTCCAGGGCATAAGGCAGTGGCAAAAGATCTTTCTCTGATGGGCCTTGATAAGTTGTCTTTTTTAGGTTCTTGAAGAACTGATTGGAGTTCTGGGTCACAAATTTCTGACTTTGTCCCTTCCTATTAATGCAGAATCGAACCCAAAGTGGGAGGTCAGAGCAATTTTCAACCAGGAATAAATTTGAGGAAACTGATTAGAGTGCCTAGGGTTGCCAGTGATAACTGGACAGTGGGAATATCTAGAGTACCCTCTAATGGCCCTCCAGTATCAAATTCGGGTCACTCAGTTTTACAGAGGGTTTTGAGCATTAATGGTTATACTTTAACATTGTAATCTCCACTGAAGTTAAAGTTTAGTAATTCACAGTCTAAAACAGTGGGTTTACTCTGTTTCTTCCCACAGTGTATGTGGTGCCCTTCAATGGTATCACAGAAAAAGGATGGCTACTTCCAGAAGAGACCACTCAGTTGCTTGCTTGGTGGCATCCTTGTCAGAAACTTAGGTGCATCTTGCCTAAGGTGCACCCATAATCCCAGAACTAGTCAACCTTTTATAACAGGAGCTAAGTCACCATTATGCCATGTAATGTTGTCACAGAAATTCAGGTTAGGGCCTACTTAGACTCTGTGGTCCGGAATTTCCTCACTATGGAGCTGTACAAACTGGTCATTGCAAGCCACAAATTGGTTACACCTACTCACATATTCAGTCATCCAGAGGTTAAAGCATTCCTTCCCTCTGAGAAAATCCCTGATTGAGATCTCTGACTTGAGACTTTGGGAGGTGATCTAGCACCCTTATATCCTTTGGGAAAGGCCTAACTGGGACTAGGGGACTTGTCTTGTCCTAAAGTCCTAGTGGGGCTTTGTCCACCTCTTCTCCTGAGTTGAGTCAGGAGAAGTAGGCACAGTCACCCTCACCCAGTGAAGGAGGAACCACCAAATTGGGATAGTAGTGCACTGCCTTGTTACCTGAAGAGGGCTCCTGGCATCTACCCTGGACCCTGAGCTGTATGGTTGTCAGTTTCCTGGTCAGGGACCAAATGTTGTAGGAACTACAGACCTCTGGTGGCTCAAGAAACTGAGCAGGCAGTCAAAGAGGTGGTGAAAACCAAGCTCTTTTATTAAGCTGGCTGATCCAGAGGAGCAACACATTCCAAATTTTGATCCTGAGGAGTGGACAGGGAGGTTTTATATTCTAGTTTAAATTCCATTGCTCCAGGGTCAAGTGAAGTGGAATTTTATAGGAGCAAAACTTTAGTAGGTGTTACGTTTTCAGGTTAGGGAATTTTGGGAATAAGGCAGAAGTTAACTGCGTCAAGCAGAAGTTAATGGGAACATTTCATGGTTACATATATTATTGTTACAAGATAAGCAAAGAACAATTCCTGTGGTGCCCGAGGCAGGAGGCAAAAGCTGTGAAAAACTGGGGTCTAGGGGTGAAAGCTTTTTGATTTCCTCTTTAGTGCAGAGAACAAGATCAGACAGCATCTCTGCCCTGTTAGAGCTGACTTTCTAATGGGGATAGGTGGCAGATATTTTCATACAGCAAAGTGACAGGGTCTGTGAAGACAATAAACAAGAATAAGCAATAAACAGGAAGACAATAAACAGGAACTTATATTTGCCAAACTAAATTGCTTTGGTTCCTAGTTAAGACTTCAATTGAAAACAGAAAGATGCATATACTAGGTCAAGATCAGGGGAACAAGACTCAACTGTAGAGCGGTTTGGAATCTTTGTATCTTTAATCTACATCCAACATTACCAACTTTATCTCCACCGAAATGGACAATGTGGACAAAAGGCCACCAGGTGACAGTAGTGCTTGTACTCTGTGCAGTTGAAATTTAAATGTGTTTTTAATTCTTTTTGGTGGGTGTTGGAACCAATTGATTTTCTCAATAATGCTAAATAATGTGCCAGTGTAGCAAGTCTTTTACCTAGTATCTATGTCTCGTCTTTCCCTCTCAGGCTTGCATGTGGATTTCAGTGCCTTCAGGTTCTTGCCATGAATCTTTTTTATTTTTTTATGAGAATAAAACCAAACAAAATAAAACAGAATAAAGCAAATCAAAATAAAACAATGAAAGCAATACAGGACTTCAAAACAAGATAATAGGAAATCAACAGTGGCTCCCATAATATATTTTGTTGTCTTCAAAATAGCTGCCCAGGGCTGGGGATTTAGCTCAGTGGCTTAAGTGCCTGCCTGGCAAGCATGAGTTCATGAGTTCAATCTGCCCATACCATCAGATATGATAAAATCAAACAAAACAAAACAATAAACCAAACGACAAAAATGATACCAGACTTCAAAACAAGATAATAGAAAATTAACAATGGCTACCATAGTACCTCTTCAAAATAGTTGTCCAGAGTATCATACAGAGGCATGTAAAATTAACCAAAAAAAAAAAAGGTTGTTTCTTTACTTCAGTCATTAGCTTTTCAGAAGTTTCAGGTGTGTGACTTCTAATTTCTACTACGTCTGTGTCTCCTGAACTTGTTCTGTGTGGACTGAGGTCTGAGATTGTATTTTGTTTCTTTGTCCATTTCCGTGTTCCTCTGAATTAGCCCAATGCTGCATCCCAGGTGCTTCCTGCTTTGGTTGCCATTCTCTTGGAGTAGTGGACTGGACTAGGTTCCTCCGATCTGGGGTTCCTAGAGTGGTGGAGAGACGCAGGGTAGTGGTTCACTGATGCTTCCCTGATGGTAGTGGGACCTTAGAGCATGGCCTCTTTCCTGGCCTGCACTAGGCTTGCTGGATCTCTTTCAGCTGCTGGTGTGTGGCCTTAGGTTATCAAGTCACAAATCTTTTTTTTTAAATTTTTTTTATTTTTAAAAATTTGTTTAAAGAGAAAAAAAAGCAAAAACAGAAAAAGGGGTAGAAACAATACAGAATTTCAGAAAAAAATAAGCAGTAAGAAATCACTAGTTGATAAATTACATATTGTCTTCTTAGACATAGTTGTTAAAGTTACAAAATTAAAGCATACAAAATGGACCTGGCTCTCAGGACAGCCCCTTTTATAAATTCCCTAGCTTGCTTTGCAGTGATGCTGTGGAAGTCCTGCTTAGGGGTCAAGCCTGATTGTGAACTCCTGTCCTAACTGCTTGGTCCCCACTTTCATTACTCTGGACATGAAGGTGGCATCGTGGTTTTGAGTTTGTAGGATGTGTGCAGTAGATGTGGCCATGTGGACCTTCTCCTGTGGATGGTTTTTGGATCAAGGACCAGATTAGTAGCCCACTGGGTCCCATTGTGAGTTAATTTGCAAAGTTTATCAGTGCCTAATCTAGCGGAGAGGGTAAATAAACACAGCCCACAGGGCAGATTTCCTTTAGATGACTCAGAAGGAGGCCTGTGGGTGGTGGGAGCCCTGACCCATTTTGCTTAATGCTGTCACTGACCATAGGCCTAATGAAACCAACAATAGTTACCATGATGC
>PVLA01006485.1:0-122911 GCA_004027455.1 Hydrochoerus hydrochaeris | reverse complement strand
AGAAGGAGAAGGAGAAGGAGAAGGAGAAGGAGAAGGAGAAGGAGAAGGAGAAGGAGAAGGAGAAGGAGAAGGAGAAGGAGAAGGAGAAGGAGAAGGAGAAGGAGAAGGAGAAGGAGAAGGAGAAGGAGAAGAAGAAGAAGAACAACAACAACAACAACAACTATTATTATAGCTTTCTTCTCATGACCCAGGTATAATATGAGCAGCTTATCATTTGAAGTTAAAATAAACACCCACTAAATTTGGTTTGTGAAAAATACCATAGCATTAGCACACCATTTTTGTGTGTTGCACAAAAAAGGTTTCTAAATAGGGAGAAAGGATTCCATATCATATAAAATTCAATGGCATGTCTGTCTTAGAGTTCTAGGTAGTGTCTGCTCGACTGACTGGATCAGCTAACTATCATCACTGAATTCATTGAGAACTCACTGTGTGTCAGACTCAGTACTCAGCAACATGCAGTGTCTAACTTGGTTTTCCTAATTGCTTTATGAATTGGCTCTGTATTGTTTGAAGAAACTAGGACTTCTCTATTTGCCTCAACTTCTACTGTTGTGTCTGAACAGACGAATTTGAGTTTTGTCTCTGATGGGTCTGCTCATGTGCTGAGTGCTCTAAGAATTAGACTGTGAGAAGGGGAAAAAACAAAATGAAGTGAAGTGAGAGAATGAAGGGAGAAATCAGGCAAGAAGGAAGGACAGCTAATTACAGACAGAAAAGAAAACTTCAGAATAAGGGGTAACAGGAAGAGATTTTCAATGATTTAGGAAATTCTGGGGAAAGGGAAGAATAGGAAACAAGAGAGAATTTTCCTTTAGGTTTCTTTCTCTAATGCAGGTTGTTAACCCTGAATCCCTGAAAAAAAGTTCAGTGGTTCTATAAATTGGGATTTGAAAAAAATATATACAGGCTGGGGATTTAGCTCAGCGGCATAAGCGCCTGCGTGGCAAGCGTGAGGTCATGAGTTCAATCCCCGGTACAAAAAAAAAAAAAGAAAAAGAAAAACTTATGTCCTAATTTCCTCTCACTTTTGCCTAAAATTTGGCATTTAACTAGAGGCATGAGTTACAAACCTCCATATGATTTTGCCTCTAATACAAATAAAAAATATTTCATATCATGATATAATTGTAGATATCTAGAAATATTACTTATAACTTCTTAGAAATTGACATTGAAATTTATTGCCTTAGTAAATACATATACTGCTGTACCTTTGATACATTTATGAACAATATTTCAATATAATCAGTATCCTTTTTAATCACATCAATTTTATTTTGTGTATTTAAAAATATTTTGGGAAGGGGCTCATAAGCGTCACCTGATAGAAAAAGAGGTCAATGTAATAGAAATGTTAGCAGCTTCTGCTGGATGAAAGAGCTTCCTGCATGAATGACTTCCAGTGTGACTCAGGTATTTACACTTGGTCCTCAGAGGGATGAGCCTGAAATTCACACCTCAAATAGCCTCAGCCTTACAAACATGAACTAGGAGATGGAGGGAGATGGCAATACTGCTTTAAAGCCTGAACTGTTACTAGTGATTTTACCCTATGAACACTGGTCTCCCATAGATAACACATTTTTTTCAAGTTCTCTTTATACATGGTGCCCTTATTTTTGTTTCAGGGGGAGAAAGCTTTATTACAGCAAGGAATGTAAAATCACATTCCTAAAACTCTTGCAGACTTGAGAATTCTTTGATAAGAATCAGAGCACTCACTTGCCAAGGAAATAGCCTCGTGTAAGGATCCGTTTTCGACTTCTTTTATAGGACGGGAAGATGTTACAAAGATTCTTTTCTGAGTCCCAGAGACTCTCTCTGATTTAGACACAAATTTCAAATGACTTCAATGAGACCAACACTTATCTGCCTCACAGTTCTTAATTCCCTAAGTTTGACTGCCTAGAGTGTATCTCTGTGTCTTTCGTGTTTATAGATAGGCATAAAGGGCCAATTTCTTATCAATGTACTGAACTTGTGGGAAGCTAAAGACTTTCTCTTCATGCTGTCATTTCTCTCCTTTTATATAATTTGTGAGTTTACATTTTAATAAGTCCAGAGTCACACTCTATCATTTGTAGTTTCTAGTATAGAATATATTTACGTGCCAATTTCTCTTCAGTGTTTCAACAGTGAAATTAGTAGAACAAATTAATGGAAAAAAGAGTATTGTAGTTGAGTGAAAGGGTTGGGGATGTAGCTCAGTGCTACAGGACCTGCTTAGCAAGCATGAAGTCCTGAGTTTAATTCCTGTATGAAAATAACAACAACAACAACAACAACAACAATAACAACAACAGTAAGTAGTTGATTGGACTGTTGATTCCTTCTATAGACCACTCAAATCATCTTTGTCTATCACTTGATTATCACTTGGTGTCTGAGTCTCAAACTTTGCAGTTGAAAGCTTTGAAGAAAATGGAATCTATTTCTTTTGAAACTGTAACAAACAGGGATGATTCACTGACTATACAGAAAATGTCATGGTTAGGTGAGTAGTACTGATTGTTGATCACTAACTGGCTATCAATGACATATCCTGTATCTTGGTTTCCAGGAGGCTGAGAATCACTGGGTTTTCTTTATCTAGGCTGCAGCTGTCTTGGGCCTGATTCTAATCATTTTGATCTGGTGAGGATTTTTGTTGGCCGTAATACGAATACGATTGAGGAAGGGCTGTAATGCCGTGGTAGTGACAACTGAAATGCATTTTCTCTCTTTGATCTAGGTGAATATTCTCCATAGTATTGCTTGATGATCATATGCCTTTCCCTCCCTCACTTTGAAAACGTTTTTTAAAGAGATGAAAAGATATTTTGCCTCTATTAAACTCTGGACAAAGAGCAGTTGTGAGCCAATGTTGGTTAATGAATCATATTGTAATGTATAAAAAATCACTAGGCAGAAAAATTCAAAGTACCCCTGTGTACCTACCACTCTCCACCTCCCCCAAGGAATTCATTCATCAGGAGAGGCAGCCTCCCAGATTTGTTGGCCTAAGTATGATGTATTTCCTTTTAAACAATGTGTATACAATAATTGATCAAAACTCTTCATAACAGGCTTCCCAGAGCAATTCATTAGTTCTATGAAGCAATGTGAGCAATAGTTGCAGCACATTTACTTCATAATCATTTTGCTAGGAAAAAAAACAAACCCACAGCAGCTGCAGTTGAGTGTAGATAGCCATCTGAAACAGTTGATTTATCAAAATGAATGGATCTTGGCAGTTTCCATTCTGGGACTTTGATAGAGAAACACAATTAGAATTCAGTGCTGCGCACACAGCCAGAACAAAGTAATGTTGGCTCATTTTCCAGTCACATTATGGGGTAACACCATGGATAGATAGAAAATCCAGAAGTTATTCAACCATACAGATTGTCAATAAAAGGAGTAAAAGCATTCCCTCTTCTCTGTCCATTAGAAAATGACAGGTCAATATCTTCCTCCAAACCTGGACCTGCTTCTTTATTCCAAAATAGAGAAAATGAGAAGTAACACAATATGTCCAGCATACCAGGAAAACAGTGTGAAGGCTGACCTTGCAAAAGGTCTCTTCCTTATCCCAGTGACATGGCTTATTGCTCCGCTATGCTGTAGGGTTGTAATTGAGAAAACCCTAAATCAATCAGTGCTTACAAAACTGATTTTTAACCATCGATCAGAGCCGTGTACAGCTGCAAATATTCAAAACCACTATCCTTTTTCAATCCACATTTTCTCCCTTCTTAAAAACTGTGGCTTGATTCATTTGGGTTAGCAGCTGCCTCCTCACAACACATGCCTCCCAGATACACAGATTACATCGATAACTGGCCATCTGTGCTCGACAGTCATCTGCACCAGCTCCAAATCTTCTTGGCTTCCCTTTCCAAGCTCTCAGTGGGATACTTGACCCTCAGGTGCTGGGAGGCAGTCAAAGATGCACAGAACCCTGGATCACACACAGGGGATGCAGTGCTGAATGACTCCATAAAGTGGCCTGTATGGGAGGGTGATCATTCTTTTTCTTAAATGTAGAGAGATACTACAAAGACTTCAAACTTATTACCTGTCTTGTTTTGCCTAAGAAGAGGCAGATTTTTCTGGGTCAGTGTTTGTTGTTGCCATTTAGATTTTAAGGTCCAAATCAGGATCTCACTCCCACTGCCAAGAAGAATGTTCAACTGAATATATTAACTGCCTCTAACATTTCCTCAATTCTGGAGACTTTGTTGTCTGCCTCTGTTGCTGCGGGTGCCAAGTGTTTTCTGTGGGGACCAGTTGGAGAATTCGAAAGACAATAAACTCTGTCACATGCTAGGAAAGTCATGGTCACAGGGCTAAGGGAAACAAACCAAACCTCCAAATCCCACAGTGAAAAATCTTTAGTTTGCTGCTGAATAAAGGAGTTCAATGGCCTCTGCTTAGAGGATGATATGACTGAAAGAAGTTTGAAGGTCAGAAGCTTTAGATCTTTCCTCAGTTTGGACACTATTAACTTCCTAGACCTGCCAAGTTTGTATGTTCAATGTACCCACGAACCATACTGTAACAGAAATATGTTGGTAACTGGAACAAAGAAAAAGACTACAGGTCGGATTTTTGCAATATTACCTTGCTTTTTAAGTGCAAAATAGCCAATGCTGTGTCTTTCCATGTGCACAGGCAGTCTGATTAAACAAATGGCTCTAAGGAGCAATAATCTAGAATTGAAGTCTCAGCCTCCAGAGCTAATCTGTGTTTTCACCCTCCCCTTGTCTGTGTGTCTTAGGAGAAGAGGTAAATACGGGACCTAGGGAGCGCTGATGAAAGGTTTTCAAGTCCTGTGATTTCTCGGTATTTTCAACATTAAGCCCCCATCCTTATTTGATGAATAACTCTTGTTGCTGATGGAACCCCTGCACTCATGCTTTCCCCTAAATTAAAATTTCCTCATGGAGGTAATTTTCCACATATTTATGGTTATCAGTGGTGCCAGCCATAAGAGGGCTAGGACAGAGGATGAGCTGGGGTCAGGTGTGCTGGGCAGCTGTGCGGTGTTTGACAAATTACTTCCTAAAGTACTGTTATTCTGAGAAGTGAGAGGGATCCTTTGACAATAAAATGCCACTGTTGATCCTTAGAAAATTCAAACAATGCCCAGTGCTTTCAGGACACTACAGGACTCTGTTAGGGTTTATAAACATAAACTATGTATGTTATCATCAACATAATATGAATGGAAAATCTTGGTAGGTGTATAGTGATGTCAGTGAACTTTCTTTCATGCCCCTCCCATTCTAAGTCAGTTTCTGACTTTGCTGTTCCCCAGGAATTCTGAGGATAATGTTATTTAATATGAGTAGGAATTGGACAGTGTAGTTAGTTGTCTTTAGTAGCATCTAAGGGAGCCGGTTTCCAATGATGTGCTGTGAAGCTGCAATCTCATTGCCTAGGGCTTTCCCTCACTTCTTGTGGTTCCTTCTCCCTGGAGCCCTGTGTCAGCAGCAATGAATGCTTAAGTAGGCTCTGTCAGGAAAACTCTCCCTGACCCAGGAAATGGTATTTAACCTTTTGTGGGCATCCAAATTGCAAAGCAATAATGACAGGAACTCCTCCTGCACAAGTCTTGAGTTGTGACTAAGAAAAGGGGTTATAGGGCTGGGGATTTAGCTCAGCGGCATAAGCGCTTGCCTTGCAAGCACACAGTCATGAGTTCGATCCCCAGTACCAAAAAAAAAAAAAAAAAAAAAAAAAAAGAAAAGGGGTTATAAAACATGCTGCAAATGCTAAATGCTACAGACATGTCTAATAATGTTAATGACTCATGGCTCAGGCTCAATAGCTGTCACTGGACTCTTAAAAGTATTTGTTTGTGGAAATCCAGGCCACACCCTGCTGGAAGTGGCAGAATTTTAAGCAATATCATGATTGTTTGCAGGAAAATTGAATTTTCTGAAGTAGGTGTAGGATGAACCAATGCTATGAGCAAGTTTTTTCCTACAGTTAAGCTGAGATCATGTGTACTCTTAGTATGACTTGGTTCACAAACATCAACTGAAATTTTTACTTTTTTTAAAGAAGGAGAAAAAATACAGATGGCATAAAATATGGGACAGCCACAGAGAGGCTTGTTTATGTATAAAAGACAATAATTAGCCCCATGAGGTTTATGTAATTTAAGAATATAGCTTTAAAAATCATATTACAGGCAGCAGTACTTAAGATTAATGCAAAGGCCATTTACTGTTTTATTATGTGGTTTATTAGCACTTAGCAGCTTGATGTATAAAAGAAAAAACATCAAATAGAGCGTGTCAAAAGAGAAAGACTGTGCTGTAACGATTACCCTAAGCAGGTGATACTTTACACCTGAGTTTTAGAAGAGAAAGTTGTTGAAAGTTTTCAGTGCAGAGTGTAGCTGTGAGTTTTCTGGAGGTAATCTCCCAGGAAGGGCCACCCAAATTGTCACAGAGGACTTCTCAGGAGACCATGGGAAGTCCAAAGCGAAGAGTTTATGAATGGGGAATGCAATGTAGGAGACCAACCCAGATAGAGGGAATAGCATTTGCGAAGCACCCCACACAGGAAAAAGTAGTGTATTGTGGGAATGGGATATTGTTGGAGCATATCAAAGAGTGAAGTTTGAGAGATATATGGTTAAGGTGCACACCAGACACCCCTGGGGATGCTTTCGGCCAGTAACCAGCTCAGGTCTGGGAGGCAGTGGGCAGCCCTGCCCATGTGCACACCAGTCATTGTTAAGAATGCTTCCTGCTGCTAGTAGCCAGTGCAGGCTGGGAAAAGCAGCAGCCAGCCCTGCACTGGCGTACCAAGTGGCCACTGTTGGATACCCATAGCCAGCACTCCCCCAGGACAATCAAACAGTCATGTTTCGGAGAAAGTGTAGCCAATGTGGGAAGTGCCTGGGACTTCACTACCCACTTGTTCAGAAGAACCCAGGAATATGTCAAGATAAGGAAGCAAAAGGAAGTCTCTGGCCTCCAACCCATGCAGAGCAATTCCAGGAGATGTAAACATAGAACAGATAGGGAGTCGAATACCTGAAGTTTCTCAAGTGATGGCAACTGAAGTAAAGAAACAACTTCGTGAAGCTATAAAAGAAATTAGAACAGGTAAAAGAAGAAATGAAAAAGATAATAAAAAATTTCTAAGCATCTCTAAAGATGACATAGATAAAAAATAGAGGATCAGGAGCAACCCACTTGGGACCCCCTTCTGTCTCTCTTCAGACAGAAGCTTTCTCTCATTAAATATATTCTACTCTTCACCTCTGTTGTTCCTAAAATTCATTCTTCGATTTTAGAGAACAAGAACTCATGGACATAGTAGGTCGGGCGTTTCATTCACCTATATCATTTGGAGGTCATCCACTGAGATCACAGAACAGAGAGGACTTGAGGTTTAACCTGTGAGGTTCAACAATTTAGACATTTAAATAAAACGTAGCCAGGTAAGCTCGAGACCCTTGGCAGGAGGAGGCGCTGCAACAGGGAGTGGAAATGGTGAGTTGAGCTGCACAGACTTTGGTGAGTGATAGGAACTGGATTTCCCAGAGTGGGATGACCGGCTAGACAACATTTTGGAGTTAGGCAGGACAGGCTTGAATCAACAACTGAGGCAGCATCAGTCAGTGGTTCCTGGCCCAAAGTGGATTGGTGGGATCTGCTTGTGCTGGGCCTTACCCTGGTCAGAACCCAATAGCCAGGGATGAAGCTGTCCCAAACCTGTGACATCTGCAGGGAACACACAAACATGCTGAAGCATTCACTGGTTGACTGACATAGGGGGAGGGGCCGGCCCAAATTCAGCTGTGTGCGCCTCGCAGATTGGCAGTTGACTGGGGAGGGGTGGCATTTTCCTAGCCAGTGTGCTGCAGAAAAACTGTAAGCAATATGAAAGGTCCAGAGACCTCCACCACTCACCTGTCTGAAAGAAATCAGAAACATGACAAGACAAGAGAAACAGCAAAAGGCCTCTAGCCACAAAACCAGGGAAAGTGAGTCCAGAAGAGGTAGATGCAGAGGAGGTTGAGGGCAGCAAACATGCAGTATCAGACATGGCCTCATTGGAAATAAAGAAAAACTTCTGTGACCTCATTGATGAATTTAAATCTGAAATTCTAACTCAGGTAAGCAAGATATAAGATTAATAAAATAAATGCTGGGTAATCCTCAAGAAGACACAAATGGAAGAATGGAGGAACCCAGAGAAAGGGGAGAGCCTTTGATGAAGAATATAAACAAAATCTAGAATATATGAAACAGATCCAAAGAGAATATCAGAAAATTAAAAACTCCATTGAAAGCTGGCAAAACTTCTTAACAGAAACTAAAGACAGACTTTCAGAACTTGAAGACAGATTAGCAATGTATGATCATGAAAGGAAGAATCTCTTAAAGATAACAAGGAACCAGGAAGTAATGATACAAAGGCTAGAAGATAAGAGGATTTATAACCTAAGAATAAAAAGTGTCAATGAAGATGCAGGGACAAATACAAATGAAATAAAAAGGGTATTTACAGAAATAATTAAGGAAAACTTCCCAAACATAGGAAACGGAAGTGATGTTCAGATATATGAGGCATACAGAACTCCAGCCAGCTACAACCAAAACAGATCTACACCCAAACATATAATAATCAGGATCCCAGAATCCATCACAAGAACAGAATATTAAAAGTGGTCAGAGAAAAGAAACAGATTACCTATGGAGGAAAACTCATCAAAATCACAGAAGACTTCTCGATGCAAACTATTAAATCAAGAAGAGCTTGGAGTAAAATATTCCAAGCCCTGAAAGAAAATAACCTCCAACGCAGATTGATGTATCCTGCAAAACTGTCTCTCAAAATTAATGGAGAGACAAGATATTTCCACAACAAAGAGGAACTTGGGAGTTCGTGCCCACCAATCCAACCCTACAAACAATACTGAAGGACATTCTAGAGAGAGAAAAGAAAATCACCAGGATTCCAGGAACAATGGCAGAAAGGCCTCAATGAAAGGGGCAGACAGTGGAATGAAGGAGAAAAGTGAACAACGATGACAGAAAAATAGCATAGCAGAGATGAGGCAGAGAAGATTGGCTATATCGCTGTTTTGTCTTAACTGATTTTATTCTAATCTGCTATGCTTGAGAATATCAAGGCTGAGAGTAGAGGCAACTACTCTGAAGATGACAAGATTCAGTAGGATACCCATTCTGGTTTGATTATTAACTGCCTTTGAAGTCCTATAAGGTCTCCAATGTTTGTTTTTGTTAATTATACTATGTCTGATGTATTTTATTGAATTTATTTATTTATTTATTCAATTTTATTGAAAACAACAAGAGACATCATAGTAACTACTTTGGATCACCTAGTATTGTGGTTTTATATGTTATTTTCATTTCATAGTTTTCTAGGAATTAGTTTTGTTGACTTGCTTTGATTTGTTTTTCTCTCTAATATAGAAAGGCTAGGTATACATGTAGAGACTTATACATGTGTAGAACTTCTAAACAGTTGATGAGAATAGATTATAGTTATTGTAAAGAAAAAAAGAGAGGAAAAGAAAGTATTCTAAAGGATATAACTGCATGTATGTTTAATTGTGTAGGACTGATAACCATATTACTAAGTTTTTGTTGAATAGATGAACAAAACTGGTTGCAGTCTCACTGTTTAAATGTCCACTTTGTAGGCTTTACTTTTGGAACTTGAACAACTACTTCTAAGAGGAAAATATGTAATTATCAATTAGTGATTTCTAACTGGTTATTATTTGTGTTTTTTTTTGAAATTTTATATTATTTCTACCCTTTCTGTTTCACTTTCTTTTTCTTTAAAAAATTTTAAAAAATAGAGGATCATAAGAAAATGAGGGAAACCTTGAATAAGCAATATAACAAGGATTTAGCATACATGAAACAGATTCAAAGAGATATCTAGGAAATGAGAAACTCCATTAAAAGCTGGCAAAATTGCTTGAAAGAAACTGAAGATAGACTTTCAGACCTTGAAGACAGGTTTGCAGCTGACCACACAAGGAAAGATCTTTTAAAAATAATAAGGAACCAGGAAATAGCAAGTCAACAGCTGCAAGATAATGCAAAGAAAAATAATTTATGAATTATAGGTGTCAGGGAAAAACCAGGGATCAATACAAATGACATAGTATTTACAGAAGTAATAATGGGAGACATTCCAAGCATGGAAAAAGGATGTGACATACAGAAAAGTGAGCCATATAGTACTCCAGCTAGTCATACCCAAAATAAATCTACACCCAGACAAAATCCCAGAAATTCAGCAAAATAACAGAATATTAAAAGCTATTAGAGAAAAGAAACAGATCACCTATAAAGGAAAACCCATCAGAATCACGATAGACTTCTCAACACAAACCATCAAGTCAAGAAGAGGTTGGAGTAAAGTATTCCAAGTCCTGAAGGAAAACAGCTTCCAACCCAGACTGATGCACCCTGCAAAACTATCCTTCAGAATTAATGGAGAAAGAAGATACTTCCATGACCAAGAACAACTGAAAGAATTCATGACCACCAAACCAACCCTACAAAGAATACTGAAAGACATTCTGGAGAGATATAAAAATGACCAGTGTTTCAGGAACAGCAACAGAGGAGGATCACTGAGTGGGGCAGACAATTGAATGGAGGGGGAAAAGTAGGCAGCCAACGACAGGAAAATAGCATGGCAGACATGAGCCAGTACATGTTGTCCATAGTTGCTAATGTAGATGGCTTCAATTCACCAATAAAAAGAAACACAGGTAGAGTGGATCAGGAGATGGGATCCATCAATGTGCTTTGTACAAAAAACACATTTAACTAGAAAGGAAATTCATAGACTGAAAATCAAATGAGAGAAAACAATGCTGTATGTGACAGGGAACCAGAAAAAAGTAGGAGTAGCTTGTCTATCAATCACAGAAGGGGTAAGAAGGAGATGGCATTTTTATATAATGGAAAGCTACTCAGCTATAAAGAAAGATAACCTCGAGGCTGTTTTAGGTAAAAGGATACAACTTAAGATCATGCTCATGGGTAAAATGGTTCAGAGTCACATGGGTGAACATTGTATCTCCCTAGCATAAAATGCTAAAGGAGTTAGTGAGATACAAAATGTACAATACATCTTGTGAAAGTGAAAGGGGAGGAAATGTCTAAAAAGGGAAGACAGTGGCCATTGTTAACCTATTATCATGTTTTGAAACCCTGTATTGTTTTCATTGTTCTGATTTGTTTGGTTTTATTATTTTTTGTTTGATTTTATTATATTTGATGGCATGGGAAGCTATTTCAAAGATAATAAAATATATTATGGAGCTATTATTGATTTCCTATTATCTTGTTTTGAAGCCCTGTATTGCTTTCATTGTTTGTTTTGATTGGTTTTATTCTGTTATGGTTGTTTGATTTTATTATGTGTGATGGTATGGGCAGTTATTTTGAAGATAACAGGAGGTATTATGGTAGTCACTGTTGATTTCCTTTTATCTTATTTTGAAGCCCTGTATCATGTTCATTGTTTTGTTTTGATTGACTCTATTCTGTTTTATTTCACTAGGTTTTATTCTCTTCAAAACAAAGAAAAGGAGATATAAAGTTGAAATTTTTTTGTAACAAAAATACAATTTACTTGTTAATGAACTGAAAAATTATTGTATCTGTTGTAGAAACATGCACATAAATTTTTACACAGTAATTCCATTTATGGGAATTTAAAGGATGTGTTTATCTCCAAACATTTATTATATTGTTGCTAACCTCTATTTTTAAAATCAGATTTATTCAGCTTCATGGCTTTATTCTTTTATCCAGTTTTGTAAAAGACAGATTTTTTTTGCTATTACTCACTTTTTCCTCTGTGAGTTTAGATGTTTTTCAACTCTGTGTTACCTTTAATTTTTTACGTGAATTCTTAAATCCTGCGGTTGAGTAGTAAGACCATCTATCTTTCTTTGAACCAATACAAGGCTCTTGAAAATGCTTAAGTCTGGAGCCTCCTGCCTACTTTTCCCCCAATATTTAGTTCTACAGATTTTAAGCTAATTTTTGTTTTAGGCTACAAATAATAACCTCTTAGCTTGCCTGCTTTACTAGTTGACATTGTTTTATTTTTAATAGGAAATAACTTCAAATCTAGTGAAAAATTCTAAGAACTGTCTAGCTTGCTACATTTGACATGCTGCCCATCACTTCTGAACATGTTACATGTGTAATTCTTACAAACAAGAAGCTCTCTCCCATTAAATTTGGGAAATTAACACCGACATATTCTTATGATTTACTCAGGCTCTGTACAATTTCGGTGAATTGTCTCGATGTCTTTCACAGAGGGGGGCCTAGCAAGGAGGCATGCTTCACATGTTCTTATCTTGTCTTTTTCATCTGTTTAGTTTGGAATAGTGCCTCCAGTTTCCTTGATTTTCATGTTGCAACCTACAGTTGACACAATTATGTTATTTTTACTGAATCTTATTAGGTGGTACATAGTGTTGATTTGTTCCATGAACAGTGATCACATCCACGATGAAAGTAATATTTGACAAGTTTTTCCACTGTAAAAGAAGTTTATATTTAATACGAATTTTGTAGGGAACTGTTTTGAAGCTACACAAAGATCTCATTTCCTATTATAATTCCCCGTAGTAATTTTAGCATTCATTGATTTTTCCTGGCTGCATTGTTAGTGTCATGATTGTCAGTTTGTTATTTTCTAATTGTTTTACTTGGTCTACATTTATTCATTAATAGTCTAATCGGATGAAAAATCTTTCTTTCCTTCACATTAAGATATTTATTAATTTATACCAAATTCATAAGTTTCTGCTTTACTTAGTGAATTGCAGTCTTTTATAATATATGATTATTTATTTTGATGCTTAAATTGTACAAAATTTGGAGACCCTTTCAATTTGCATCTTTGGTATGCTTCCATCATTTTTTGAGCTTTTTCTTACTTTCTTCACATAAAATATTCCAGGCTCATATAATATTTTCCTTTCTCCAGCCCTGGAAACAGACGTTTTCCCCAAGGAGACTTATTTTCTTTTACTGGAAAGTGATTATTCAGAAAATAAGATCTGGGTGTTTCTACATTTTTTAAAAAACCTAATTTCCTGTTCCTGACACAGAATTTTTATGCTTTTCTCTATTTCTTTTATCACTTGAAACTTTCATATTTATTTGCACATTTCTTTTAGAGTGCTCTACTATGGCTAGATGCATAGAATTAGATGAGCTGCATCTATTCACTCTGTTGTGGTATGTCTTGGTTCTACATAGGGTTTATACTTTTTTATTTAGCATGAGTAATTTTTCAATATGGCTTGTTTACCACATAAATCCCAGTACCCAAAATTGTGGAATTGTCCCTGTGGAGTCAGTCATTCCTGGGGAATGATTTTGTATTTGTCTCTGCCAAAGACCTCAGAGTTTTATTGGATTAGACAACATATTCTATTAATTCCCAAAGATGAGATTTCTGTACTCTAGAGTCTGATATTTATACCCCACATGGCTTGGTGTTTAGCCTCCATATAGGTCACTGATTTTCAGTTTCAAGCCTGTGTGCATGGCAAGTTTCCTTATAGTTTCCCTTGACTGGTAAGCAGAGTTTGTAGAACAAAATGCAAAGCCTTTTGTGTCTTCTTGTTTTATATAAAATTTAGTTTTGATTTTCATGGGTGTAACTTCTCTCATATCTCCTTCATTCTGTTAAATTCCAGTCTCTAACCCCTAAAGCATATGTTGATTCTAATACCTCTGGTGAATGGTTTCATCTCCTAATGTATCCCACAGACTTCTAGATTTCTGGTTCTGGCACCTGTGAATTTCCCTGACTTGTTTTGAACTTGGTTATGTATTACAATATTTTTAAAATTTGAGTTTTTGATTGTACCTCGGTACACATTTTAATGTTTTGACCAGGGAAGTATGTTGTTTCTAGTAATGAAATATTGTGATTTAAATGTTTACCTATAGTTGACTGTTGCAATAAATGATAATGTAACTGAAAGATAAAATATATAACTATTATAAACAATATAATAGTGGGTAGGAGATACGTGTAATATAATACTAGATTTAGAAGCATGATATAAATTTTTTTGATATAAAATTTTAAAATGCTATGTAATGAATCAAAAATTGTGTATAAAAACTGTCTATAGGAACATTGTAGAATGTTAAGAATACTTTGGTTTCTGGGTTTATTTTTGAGTTACTTTTATTTATTTCCTATAGAGATGACAGAAAATTAACTTTGACAAGCTTTTGTAGATCATAGAAACTTACAAATAACAATGCCAATACCAGTAACAGTTTGTAACTCCAATATAAATTAATTTTGCGAGTTTTGCTTAAAATAACAAAGTTGGAAACTAAGGAAAATAGCAGTTACAATTGTGACTTAAGGGCTAACTTATTTTGTTGTTTTCGTTTTGATATTGTTTCAAAAAAACAGTGAAAGAATGTTAAATAACTGAAATCTTCATGACTGGTTAAACATTAAAAGAAACGATAGTTTTGTTGAATGGTGGTACAGGCTTATCAATTGTGCTACTTGGGAGATAGATATAGAAAGGCTTGGAACTGAGCAACTCAGCAAGACCTTATCTCAGCTGCACTGTGACTGCCTGGAAAGTGAAAAGTAATAAGTTTGATTCACAAAAAAACAAAAACAAAAACAAAAACAAAAAACATTGTATTGCCTGGTCCAAAAAAATCTAGACATACATCAGTCACCCAGGTGTGTGATCAGGACCTCCTGATTCACCTTTCTTAAAAAGGTCTTTGTTCTTTCCATCTACACTTGCTATGTGACCTGCTTCCCCACTGGATTAATACTGCTGCCATAATGTAATCTTATTTGTTGATAATCATTTTGTTTTGTTTCTTCTTCTTTTCTTCCTCCTCCCCCTCCTTCTTCTTTGAGATAGGATCTTGCTGTGTAGCTCAGACTAGCCTTCATGATGTAGCCCAGGCTGGCCTCAAACTAGCAGTGATCCTCCTGCCTCAGCCTCCTGAATGCTTGGATTACAGACATGCACCACTAGGTCCAGCTTTGATCATGTTGTTTCTATCCTGTGATTTTGTAACCTTCTTGTGATTTTACTCTATAAAACTTCCTTTGAGAAGCAAGCTCATTGGCAACCTAGTTTTGGGTCCTCTCCTGTCTCTCAGGAGCTGTCTCCCTCAATAAATTTTTTCTACTCTTAAAAAAAGGGTAGGTGGAGATATAGGTTAGTGCTCATTGAGTTCAATGTCTACCACTGCAAGCAAGCAAGCAAGCAAGCAAGCAAGCAAGCAAGCAAGCAAGCAAGCAAGCAAAGTTTTAGAAGATTAAATGCTTAGTTTTCTCCTACATTTGTGACTGAAAAAAAAGTTTTGAAAAGAAGATCCTTTAATTGGAAGTCATTGTGAACATTTTCAAAGGCATTTTATCATTTTATTTTGAAGAATAGTAAGAAAAACCACATAATTAGCTCAATTAAGTCTAAGTACTCTGTAATTCAGCCAATCTGTCTTTCTTAGTAGACTAGTATTTACATTTTGAATTTTATTCTCCTGAAGAAGTATTACTATTTACTAGTACCTGAATATATTTACATTCAAGCAAAATTTTACTCATTAATGAAACAATTCATTTAAAACTTCACCTATGCAATTAAAATTTAACTATGTTCAGTTTATAAATAATTTTAGAGTCTAGTCAAGGAAATACAGATTTGAGTTATTAAGCTTTAAAAAACAAACAAACCAAACCAAAACCTTTTTTGACTTTCCTGTGCATATATTCCAAAATCAGGTTTTAGAATAAAGTAGCATTTTGGATACTTTACTATTACTTAGTGTATTTTATTTGTGTATATAACTTAATCCTATTATCTTACCTGCAAATTCCTACTCCAATAACTCATGTTTCTAATTTTTTAAATTGGTGACATCACCATAATTTGAAACCTTTTAAAATGTCTTTTCACTTACACTTCAAATCATTCTTTTCATCAGTGTTTGTCCATCTTCATACAATTTCACAATTTCCTTTAATGCTTGGCTATCATTTTTTATTAATAGAAAATACTATTTTATTACGTAGTGTAATAAACTGGCACAGCCGCTTGCCCCCCAAGTGCAAAGGCTGAGGAGCACCATCTCGGGTCACCTGTCTTTTTTTGGGAATATCTATTTCTTAGAAAGTGGCTTGAGTACTGAGAGAATTTGCATTATTCTTTTTCTATTATATTAGGATTTTATTGACATGATTTTAGAATTCTCATAGGCGTTAGCCATTTTTGTACTTATTTGAACTTTAAAACTTTAAATTAATCAGTAAAGTTTATAAAAATTTCTGATTAAGTGATCAAACAATCAAAGGTATCATAGTTAAGAATGGTCACCACTAACATGTCATTTGTTCTCATCAACTTATAACAAATACTTGAATAATTGTGGTTTTCCTGGGACCAGCAGGTGATTGTGGATGAGTTGTCTTCAGAGGTGAAGGAACATACTGTCCGTCAATTCTTGCGGAAAGGTACTTAGATGTTTATAAATATGCACGTATATTAAATGCTGGTTTTATGAGATTATAGTTCCCTTATCTTGCTCCTCCTTTCTCCTCTCCGCTTGTCTCCTATCTTCTCCATTCTTTGCCTTTCTCTTTTTTTAAAGTTCAGTTTTCTGAGAAATTGAAGACTATTAAGAATTTACCATGTGGATAGAATTATATATAGCTCAGTGGTAGAGGCTAGCCTAGTATACAGGTAGCAAGAGTTCAGTTTGATCCTAGCACTTAAAAATCATATCATCTTGTTTTGTAATTTTTCTTGCATAACAGGAGTCATTTTTTAAAATAAATAATTGTCCAGGAACAACTCTGAGGAGAAAGTAATTTCAAAACTCGTTTTAAAATGGGGAGTTTACCTTTTGTGTAGCAGAAAAGAGAAAGTCTCTCTAAGAGAGATGGGAAGACATAAACACTTACTAGCAGCTAACTTTGTGCTAGGCACTACATCAACCTTTCGTACAGATATCATCTATTAACAATATTATATAGTATGACTTAAATTATATTTATTGTCCATTTTTACCCCTGCTGCCATGAAGCAATGAATGGAACTGATATCCAAGTATAATTTGATCATTCTTTAGTTCTCTCATTAAATGATCTTTTTTTTTTTCTCTTCTGGTTCTTGTTTACCTTTCTATATCCCAGTGCTCTGGTTCACTCATCTTTTTATTGTATTTTCTTTCCTTTTTCTGAATAAACAAACTTGAATAAATAAGATGAGATTTGGGCTAGGGCATCCCAAGAATAAATAGCAATACTACTAAAGGTTATCAGAAATTAGCCTTAACAATAAGGGCAATTAGTACAGTCACAGGATTTTATGACTTGTATCTTAATTGAAATACATTGTTCAGTTTGCATTTCTGTAAGATTGCTCCACTTTTAGCTACAAACAATTTAAGGTTTTGGGTCTTCATAAGCATTTCACAAATTTAAAAAAAATGGGAGAATTTTTTCTGAAGGCAAAATGTGGTAGTTTATACAAACCATGCTAACTGAAACTTCAAGAAATAAAACTCATAGGAAAGATAATGTTCCATCTCCAAAACTTTTGTGTGAATTACAATTGTGAAATAAAACCTTGGAAAACAAGTTCTTTCTTTTTGGGTAAAATGAAGGAATTACAGAATGGTGGAAAGAACAATATACTGAGATTTAAAGGAGTACTCTGAGGTGTTTAAAAGGAACTTTGATTTTGAAAGATACAGGTTTAAATACAGAAGTATCAATTTCCTGGCTATTTAGCCTCAAATAATTTAGGCAACTACTGGCGCCAGCTTTTCCATCTATGAAAAGAAGCCAAATGTGTACTTCAGTAGCTGTCGTTTAATCTGCTCCTCATAAATTGTAGCTGTTTTTGACACTGTCAACAATGCTTGGTTAAAGTCCTGGTCTTGCTTTTGTGTGATTTTGGGAAAATCACCTTGCTTTCTGCATGAAGTTCATAGTCACTCTCTGGGAAGAATGTTATGAGCTGAGCTCATGTTGGGACTCATGACGCTACTTGATGTTAGCATCTCATGTCATGGCTAAAACTACCAAGGATAAAATCTTGCTGCCAGGATTTGAATCTGAACCCTGACCGTCAGTGGCTATTTGACTTTAGGAAAGTTGCTTCATTGCTTGGGTCTCAGTTTTCACATTTGTGTTACAAGGAGAACAGTAGCACCAATCTTACAGAGTTGCTGTAAAAATTATAACATTTAATGTGCCAAAGTGGCACAAATATCGTAAGTACATATTTCACACCAGGTATTAATAATACTTGAACCCATTTCGGTGGGATTATTAGTGCTAATATTAAAGTACAAGGTAGTGTGGTATAGAGTGGAAGCCATCAGATTTGTCATCAGACTAAGGGTCAAATACGTGCACTATTTCTAGTCTTTCAGAGGTTCAATTTCCTATCTGCTAAATTGCAGTACTATTATTTATCTCTTGCAATGGTTGCTTGTCAGGGGTTAAGTGATCTCTTGGCTTTTTATCACAGTGGTAGAAACTTAGTAGGGGGTAATTCCATTTTCCTGGTACTGGAAAAGTATAGTGCGGATGGTAACTCAACTAGGAACTTACAATCGCTGCACTGGGATATTTGTAAACCAAGCTTCAACTTTCAGTTTTTTAAAACCACCCAGGTGTGGACATTTTATTCTGCCACCTTATTAACCCAAGGAACCTAAGAAATGGCCACATTTGATTCTCCTCAGTGGCTGTCTTGCACGACATGGACAACTATCATCAAACTCTTCAACATTTGCTAGACATTCTGACGCCAGCCACTCGCATTGCCACCTTTAGTTTATTCTACCAAGAAACTTGGGGTTGGGCATTATTGTTACATAAGCAAACTGAGCATCAGCACATTGAGTGACCTGCTTAATTTTTGAAATTAAATTTCTTGGTACATTTTAGATATACATAGTGATCACATTCATCACCCAGAACTTACCCTGTACACACCATATCTTGATTCTTTTTCCCATCCTTTACTTTTCCTTCAATCCCTCTTCCCCTCCTTATTTGCAAAAATTTTGTTTCCATTTTTTCTTTGCTTTTGTCCTTTTCCTTTCTTCCTCCTTCCCTCCTCCCTAGTTCCCCTTCCAATTTGAATATTTTGGTCTTATTTTGCAATATTTATTACACATTTTGGTCCTTATTTACTCTTTCAGTTTCTCACACCAGAAAAACAATGCAATATTTTCAACATGTGTGATATATGCACACTCATGTTTATAGCAGCGCAGTTTTTAATAGCTAAATCTTGGAGTCGGCCCACATGTCTATGGTTGATAATGGATAAAGAAGATGTGGGTGTTTTTTTTTTTTAATAGAATGAGGTACTACTCAGCTGTAAAGAAAGATAAACTAACTGGATGTGGTGGCGCACACCTGTAATCCCAGCACTTTGGAGGCTGAGGCAGGAGCATAGTTGTCAGTTCGAGACCAGCCTGAGCTACAAAGTGAGCTCAAGACCAGCCTGAACTCTTCACAGCAAGACCCTGTCTCAAACAAAACAAAACAAAACAAAAAATCCAAAGAACAAAAAAACATAAACTTGAGACATTTCTAAATAAATGAAAACAACCTGAGACCATAATTTTAGTGAAATAAGTTGGACACACAAGACGATAGAATTCTTGCAAGGCAAGAAAGGCATTTAACTAAACATGTTTGCAGTTAGACTTCTGATCCCATAGTACTTTTTACTTTGATCACAGTCTGTTTGCATGTGGCTCTGGACATTCAAACCAATGGGGAAGGTGGTTTCCACGGGAACCGCATGTCTCCACAGTAACCAGTGGCCCATGAGAAAGGAAAGTAGAGGACATACATTCCTGGTTTATGTGGTGAGAGGTTTTGCTTCAGGACAATTTTGTCAAGTTTTCTAAACTGCTCTTTTGACACTGTTTTCACCTAGAAGCCTTCATTTTGAGTGTGCGCATTGGGTAATTGGACGCTTATCCTTACTTTGCGTAACAGAGACAGTGATATTTCTATGTATATTCAACTTGATTGTCATTCTCAAGAGGACTGACAATTTCAGGAGATGGCTTTATGATAATACCACAAACTCTTCTGACTATGTGCAGAGGATTGCAAATGCTCAGTTAGCAGGGGAAGAATATGATCTTCAATGCCTTATGATTGGTTGACAAATCTCCTGCAGGAGTATTGGAGCAGAATAACTGGTAGTTCATTTTATGTTATATGATCTGCAAATTCTCCCATGCAGATGTGTGATATTTTTTCTAAATGATGATGTAGGTGTAGCCACATGTATTAAGACAATCTTGATACATTCGGTTTCCCTGTATTCCATTACTGGACCCTTTAAAGTATACCATATATGTATAAATTGCATTATTTCCTTGCGATTAATATAACTACTGCAAATTTTGGTCTTATTGGATATCACTAAATGAATGCACTAAATGCTATGGAACTGTTTACTTTTAAATGGTTAATTTTAGATTTTGTGAGATTTACATAAATTATCAAAAAATTAGTTGAGCAAATTGTTTTGTGATTACACCAAGAAGCATTTACAGGAAGAACTTTTGAGGGGAGTGGTTATCCA
Source organism: Hydrochoerus hydrochaeris (assembly GCA_004027455.1). NCBI lineage: Eukaryota > Metazoa > Chordata > Mammalia > Rodentia > Hydrochaeridae > Hydrochoerus > Hydrochoerus hydrochaeris. The sequence continues at coordinate 102,255 of PVLA01006485.1, read as the reverse complement.
GACACTTGTGGCTTTGAGGGCAATGGGTAGGAGGGAATGATACTGGGGGTGTTAAGCATACCAGCATTGATGACAGATTGCCTGAGTTTTAAATACCAGTCCTGTTACTCTTCAACTATGACATTGGGCAAGTTACTCAATCTCTGCATACCTCAGCCTCCTGTTGGGAACATGCAGATAACAATTTATAGGAATTATCAAAAGGGCTAAGTTAACCAAAATAAAGCACTTGGAATACTCTTGGTTACTATAAGTCTTCAGTGAATGCTTCCTAGTGTTTTTTGTCATTTGATCTCTTTGGTTACCCTCTTGACCAATTCTTTCTAAGTTTGGGCTGTATTATTTGTGCTTTGTAAATCTTAGATCAATTCTTGTTCTTCAGTTATTTAAATGCAAGGCTTGATCAATTGTGAATTTCATCATCCCTAAAAAGCTACCTTCAGGTTCCACAAGAACCCCTAAATTCCATGGAAATTTTTCTTTGCCTACTTACTGCAAAACAAAGTACCCAAAGTAGATGAGTTAGAACAAAGAAACCTATTTTCTTACAGTTCTGGAAGTCAGAAGTCAGAAAATGAAGTTTACTGTGTCGTCGGGGCCATGTGCTTTCCAATCCTCCAGTGACAGCTACTTATCTCTCCCAGTTGCTGGTGGCCCTCAGTGTTCCTTAGCTTAGCTCTAATCTCTGCCGCTGTCTCACATGGCTGTCTTCTTGTGTGTCTTCACGTCATCTTCCTCTGTATATGTTTGTGCCCAGATTTGTCTCTTACTGGAAGGGCTCAGCTCTTAATGAATTTGAGACCTACTCTCCAGTATGATCTAATTTAACTGATTTAATTTGCAGCACCCATATTTCTAAATAAGGTTATTCAGAAGCACCCGGGGTAAGACTTAACAGATCTCTTGGGGCATATGATTCAACCCATAGGATCTACCCATTTTTATTTCTTTGTTAATATACCATATTCATAACTCCACTGGCACATTTCTGTAGCCCTTACAGTCCAGCTAGCTGGGGAACAGACTTGAGGGAGCAAAACTATCTCTTCTTCTTTTTTTTTTTTTTAAACAAACCAAAACCAAAACCAAAACCAAAGCCAAAACCAAAACCAAAACCAAAACCAAAACCAAAACCAAAACCAAAACCAGGAAGGCCCTGCATTCAATCTACAATACTGGAAAAAACAAACAAACAAACAAACAAAAAACCCAGAAAGAATATATTTCAGGTTACATTGTAAATAGCAACTTTTTGCACTGCAGTCGTGCTGGATTTAGCCAGGTATTTCTAGTAACTGTGGCCAGTTGGCCCACTGTCTTCTTGGTGGGGAATCCCCTGACCTTGGTCGGAGACATGGGCTCCTCTACCTTTCACATCTTCAGACTACAGCCAGAATCCGCTCTCCTCTCTCCAGGCCCGCAGTCCCCACCCTGATGGAAGCACAGCCATCTTCCACCTTTGGACTCTCCTTACTCCCTTCTTCCCGTCTTATCCTGGGCTCCTTCTGTCCTCTTTAGGGAGCAGGGATTGTTTCTTTGAGGCAGGGTAGGAGAAGTGGGGGTCCAAAATGTGTTTGGAGGTGTTTGGTTTTTTCAGAACAGGTTCTCACTGTGCTGCCTTTGAACTTGCAATCTCCCTGCTCAGCCACCCCTTTCCCTTACCTCTTCCCTTCCCTGCCTTTTTACATTTTTCTTTTCTTCTTTATGTACCGAGGGCTGAACTCAGGGCCGCACACAACCTGGCACTGCTAGTCAAGTGCCTAATCCCAGGGCTCCACCCTTGTCCCCTGGGCAGGACTCTCAAACACAGCAGCCAAGGATCCCCTTAAAAGTTCTCAGTTCCTGCCACTTAGCTCAAAATTCCTCTGTGATTCCCCATTTTGCTCCGAATAACCCAAGACTTCACACTTGTCCATGCCTCCCCTTCCCCCATCTGTTCTTGTAGACATTGTAGCCATGTAATAAATAGCACTTTGTACATGCACTACCATGATTCGGTCATATTGGGTTTCTCCACTGATCTGTGATCTTCTTAAGGGTAAAGATTTTGTTATGTTCAATCTTAAAGGATAAAAAAGTACTACTGTACAGGCAAGTAGATTCCAATAGGTATGGAAAGAAAAGGAATGAAGGAAAGAAAGAGGAATATAACTCAAATGCTTGTTGTCACTACAGTTGCCACCTGTGAGTTACCTAGGGCTTTGGTTCTTCTTTTTATTTACATTTGAATTTGTCTATTTCTTCTTTCTGTTCTATCAGTTTATGCTTTGTGTATTTTGTAGCTCTACTGCTTGATGGACATAGAGTTAAAATTGTTACACTTAACAGATTGACTTATTGAATGTAATTCTCCATGTCTAGTATTTCTCTACCCTCTGAACTCTACTTCAATATTAATATAGCTGCTTTGCTTTCTCTTTAAATACTTCTATTATATATTTTTTTTATCTTTTTACTTTCAAGTTGTCTATAGTTGGAGTTTTTCATAAGCAAGTTTCTACTTGGGTTATAATACCGTGTTTACATTCTCTACCTTTTAATTGATGTATTTTAACCCACTTTTATTTGTAATAGAATAAGGGTCCCTCAAAGATATCCATATCCAAGAATCCAAAAACTATAAATGCATCACCTTTTATGGCAAAGGGAAATCAAGGCAGAAGATGGGATTAAGGTTATTAATCAGCTAATCATGACAGGTATATCTGCATTTTGTGACTGTACACACGGCAATCAAAGGGTCCTAAAAATAGAAGATGAAGGTAAGAAAGGATGTTACCATGGTATGATATGAGTAGTTTCAACTTCTTGTAGCCAATATTTGAGACTAGGTCTATAGTTGAAAAGGTTTCTTATTTTTTTCTAAAAGTATCTCTATGTTCTCATCCAACACAATGGGTTGTCCTTCCTCCTTCTCTGGTCACCATCTCAAAGAGGTCTTTGTCCTCCTGTCATCTTCTGTTGCCTGAATCCCTTTCTACCTGCCTTAATCCTGACAGCCACTATCCCTTTGTTTTTATTATTTTTCTCCTAATTACTGTATTTTTATGTATTTACTTATGTTCTACTTATTGATTGCATGCATTACTTTTTTCTTTCAGAAATTTCTATGATGCCAAAGATATTTTGTTTTAAATTTTTTGAAGTGCTGCATACTTACCAACTGTAATATTGCCTGGTGCTAAAATTAATTTTGAATCAATAATTAGATTTACATGTAGTTATGCAGTCAAACTTTAGTTTTTATTGACAAACTGAGGCCCTGTTTTGTATTGTTCTTTAACATGGCATTCATCAGTCACCAAGAATATTGAAAAAGATCCTGTAGGCACGTTTCATTTAACTGCAGTATCAAATTAATAGAAAGAATCAGATTCTGGCAGCACTTGGAAATGATTTGTTGAACCATGACTAAGAAGGACTCTTACAGAGAGAGCTGGAAATAATATCTTTATTAGCTTTGAAGTGAAATCTGTCCTATTTTTAATTTTTATTGGCATGTTTGTGGTGTATCACGATTACATGCCTCATGTTCTTGTGTGGAGTTGGTACATGTAAATGACAAATCTTCTTTTTTTTCCTCTCCCCTCTCCTCCCCTCCCCACCCTTCCCTCCTTTTCTTTCCTCTCCCCTCCCTTTTCTCCATCTCTTGGTCTGATTCCCTTTTGCAACTGTTCTATCTCTCTATTGTCTATCTATTATCTCTCAATCAATCTTTATTGATCATTTACATAATTTTAATAACTCTAAAATGCCAAATGGAAAAGAATATCCTTTATTTATTTTTTTAAAAAAGAAGACAAAAATATTCAGTCTACCAACCAGCTGTGTCTGGTGAACATCTAGTTTAAGGATGTTAAAAAAAAGACTCCTTAAAAAATCATGACTTTGATTTCTTTTATGTGGCTTTTTCTGATGACTTCAACATTCTCAGTTGGCAGTACCTACACAAATCGTGGGTCTTACTGTGGGACATGTGTGAAGAATGAAAGAAACAGAAGGCTGAAAAAGTCTTCAATTGGTGCTTATGTCTGTGGCATCCTCTTGATTAGTCTTTTGTCCATGGAGGTTTCTTCTGAGTTTTTACTAATGAGTTGGGCCAGATTTCTCTAGATCATCCATGAAGTCAGTTTTATTTCTTGTGCGGACTTCTATCTAGTTCTTCACACTAATAAGACTTTTATCTAGTTCTTTTTTATTATTTAAAGATAAACAAAAGCATGTAAAGGGCAGAGATGATACTGAATTTCAAAAAAAAGATCAACAATAAGAAATCACTTATTGTAGTTGATAAATTACATATGGTCCTCTTAGAAATAGTTGTTCAAGTTATAAAATCAAAGCACACAAAGTAGATATTTAAACAATGAGAGTGTAAACAGCTCCGCATGCATGAATCTCTGCACGTATTTCTATACTTTCTGTATTAGAGGGAAAAACAAAACTTAGTAAGACAAAACAAAACCAATTCCTATAAAAACATGAAACCAAAAAGTCGTATAAAATCACAGTACAAGGTGATCTACGATAATTGCTGTGTTGTTTCTTATTATCTTCAATAGAATTGTCTGTATCATCAGGCACAAATGAATATAGCAGTATAATTGAATATAGCAGTACATAACAATATTAGTAAAACTAAAACATTGTAGACAGTATAAAACTTCAAAGGCAGGTAATAATCAAACCAGAGTGGATATTCTAGTGAATCTTGTCATCTTAAGTGCAGTTGCCTATACTCTCAGACTTGATACTATCAATCAGAACAGCTTTGAATAAAATCTATCAATACAAAACAGTGATCTAACAAATCAGATTCGATTACGATCAGTCATGGTAAAATAGTGTAGATTATACAGAGCTTTAGATTAAGTTAATAGGAAATTGAGGATGATTACTGTACTATATCCTGTTATTTTCGGGATAACTGTCTGTGCCCTCAAAACAGGTAGAATGGCTGCAATAGAATATAATACATCTAAGCAGAGTAGTATGAGTAATGTGGGTTTTAAATCCTGGTGCACTATTGACAATATAGTCAATCAAGGCCATCTATGTTAGAGATTCTAGCCATTCTTTTCTGCCTCATTTCTGCTGTGCTATTTTTCTACCTTTGTTTGTCTAGTTTTCTCCTTCATTCTACTGCCTGCCCCGCTCATTGAGGCCTTTCTGCCACTGTTCCTAAAATCCTGGTATTTTTTTCTCTCTCTCTAGAATGTCCTTCAGTATTCTCTGTAGGGTTGGATTGGTGGTCACAAACTCCCCCAGTTCCTCTTTGTCATGGAAGCATCTTGTTTCTTCATTAATTTCTAGTGACAGTTTTGCAGGGTACATCAATCTGGGCTGGAGGTTATTTTTTTCAGGGCTTTGAATACTTTGCTCCAAGCTCTTCTTGATTCGATGGTCTGTGTCAAGAAGTCAGCTGTGATTCTGATGGGCTCACCTTTATAGATAATCTGTTTCTTTTCTCTGACAGCTTTTAATATTCTGTTTTTATATTAAATTTCTTGTATCTTGATTATTATATGTCTGGGTGTAGCTCTGTTTTGGGTTGTAGGTGGCTGGAGTTCTCTATGGCTCACATAAACAAATGTCATTTTCTTTTCCCATGCTTGGGAAGTTTTCCTTAATTATTTCCATGAATAGCCTTTGTAATTTGCCTGTTTGTATTCCTGCTTCTTCGTTCACATTTCTTATTCTTAAATTGTAAATTCTCTTGTCATCTTCTAGCCTTTGTATTGTTACTGCCTGTTTCCTTGTTATTTTTAAGAGATCTTTCCTTTCATGATCACACATTGCAAACTTATCTTCAAGTTTTAATAGTCTATCCTTAGTTTCTGTTAAGGAGTTTTGCCAGCTTTCAATGGAGTTTTTAATTTCCTGGTAGTCTCTTTGAATCTGCTTTATGTATTCTATATTTTCTTTATATTCTTTATTGAATGTTTCCTTTTTTTGTGTTCCTTCCTTCTTCTGTCTGTATCTTTCTGAGCAATACTTAGCATTTCTTTTATTGCTCTACTCATATCTTGCTTTACCTGATTTAATATTTCAGTTTTGACCTCATCTACAAGGTCCCAAAGATATCTCTTAATGTCCATTGAAGCCATATCTGATGTTGCGTATTTTCTACCCTCAGTCTCCCTTGTTTTTCCCTCTCCTGGATCAGTGCTCTCAGGGTTCAGGGCTGGGGGCTTCCTCTTGCCTCTGTCTCTTGTCATGGTTCCCAATTCTTCCACACAGGTGTACAGTGTAGGTCCCAGCCCCCTTCCCTGTTGGCCATGGTTCCTCCAAAGCATGCTGGCGAGGGACCTCTGACCTCTCCTGCCAGCCCCTCCCCTCTGGGCCAGCCAAACTTCAGGGGCCTTCACCAGGTTAGTGTGTGCTAGGCAGGGAATCAATTTGGGACATTTCATTGGGTCCTGGCCAGGGGTGTGACCCAGTCCAAGCAAATCCCACGAATCTGCTCTGGGGAGAGAGCGACCAATTGAAGTCACTGTGACTCCCTGTTCAGGCTCCTCCTGCCTGATTCCAATATGTCGCCCATTTGGTCACACCCTTCCCATGTGGGGGGCATCTCATTCCCAGCACTGACTGTGGATTAATGAAGGTCCCTTCGCTGGCTCCGCTCTCTGTTGGGCTCACCAACCCCTGACTTCAGCACTGCTGTGCTTTCTGTGAGTGGTGGCCAGAACAAGTTTGGGCAGCTCTGCCAGCCAGCACAGATTCAAGCTGCCGCAAATTCAGTCCAGGACAAACTTGGCAGGTTGCAGCGAAAATGCTGTGCCCTGTAATTTTTAGCTGTTCCAGTTGTAGTCCCAATGTGTTTGCAAGGTTTTTTACAGTTTAATTTCTTCCTGTTTCAAAAGGATCCATTTCCCTCTGTCTAGATCTCTCCAGGATGTTTTATTCTGGCTATCTAGTTCTTTACACTAATAATAAGTTGAAAGCAACCTGTCCTATACAGAGCCAACTTTCCCACACCTTCCTCATTCATGTTAGCATAGGAGTTGGTGTTGCAACATCTCCACTTCTGTACAAAACAAAAAATCTGGAATCAATCAATTGAACAAGTTTTTCCCTATGTACACAGCAGAATCTCCAAGTTGTCTTACACTCTCCCTCAGTTGGAATGCAATTTATTCTGCTTAGATTTTGTTCCCCTTGCATTGTAGGCAGCAAAGCTGTTAGTAGGATTTACCTTTTGGTTCTTTCTTTTATTGAGAACTAACACTTGTGGAGAGTGCCATTCAGTATTTAAGAGAAGACAGATTGGAAATGGAAGCTATCACCAACTTCTGAAACATGAAAATGTGAGCCTGAATGTTGGCTTAAAAATTCATCCCTTTCTAGATAATCTTACTTGACAAAGCTAGTGAGAATCTCATATGCAATATGATATGTTTATCATGTTACAGATCATTTCCGTTACTTTCCTAACCATGTTTTTCAAATTGGTTTCAAGTTGATCCAGCTGCCACTAGCAGAGCATATAGAGAATATAACTGCCCTAAATATGACAGATAGCTAGCAACTGTTGTTGAAAACCTGACACTGTATTGGATCTGCCTCAACAATGAAGCTGTTCTTTGCAAAAGTCAAATACTCTGAAATATTTGTCTTTGTGCTAAGCTTTTACATGAATTCTGCTGTGATATTAACATTGAGAAGGCTCATCTTGCCATCTCCAATGTTTGAATTATAAATCTTTTTGAGAAGGCAAAAAAGGTGTTGTATGCATTTATTAATTCATTATCCATATCTCTTAATTGATTCTGCAGGTATTTTAGTTTCCTACACCATATGTCAAACATGGACTTTAACTCATTAGTTATTGACTATATACATTGGAATTTACTTTATGACTGTTGGACAGATGAAGGTATTGTTTCTGTTCAGGTAGATAATGCAGCAATATATAATGTTAAATGGGTCTTTGGGAAGCAAATGGAACTTATAAAAATAATCTAATCTGTGTGGCCATTTCCCAGTTTATCTCAGTGCTCTTTTAATCTGTGCTTTTTTCTTAAATACTGTATTTGCAATTTAAGCACTGCCACATGCTGCCACTGCTGTTACAGAGATACATTAGATTGATAGAATGATGCTGTATTCTTTATGCCTAGAGATAATAATGACTTCCTCTCTTCTCTCTAATCATGTTTTTATGGTTTGTTTTCCAAAATACTGCATACTTGACCTTAAAAGGGTAAAAAGACTGCACATTTCATTTAACGAGTAATAAAGAGTTGGGTTCTCATTTTGCATTTAAACCTATGGGGAAAACATTTTACTATAAGATATTTTCGTGATGATCCTAAGATCTCAGATAATTCTGGCTGACGCTGGCTGCTTGAGGACTCTATGTCTCAGTAATTGAAAATAGATACAGTGGACTTTGACCCATTTTTCTTTCTGTGTCTCTAAGTTGAAAACTACATTCCAGTCTTCCATAAGGTTTTAGAAAGTCACTGTTTTTAATAGATGGGAAGAATAAACTCATGCTTGATTTCTCTCCTGCTTCACTGTTACCTTTTAATAGTTCTCCCATTACAAATTCTAGAATAATAAGTGATAATGACACTGTTTGTTGCACCTTGTTTAAAAGATAGAACACTTCTAATATGTTCCTCTGAGAAAAATACGTTATTTGAGCAGTTTGCTGCTTTCAACTATACATTTAAGAAAATTGGTCTTCTTGAAATCTTCATATCTCTTACACTAAGTAATTTATGTGCACAATAGTATTAATATAATTAGAATGAATCCTAAATAAAATGCTAAGCATAGCTAAAGTAAAACTATGTTAAAGCATAATTATTTCATTCTTTTGAAAATGCAGTAACTTTGTACATAAGAAGAAACTAATTTGAAACTTTCCCTTTAGTTAGTTAAAAGCATGAACTACTCCAATTTTGTCTATATAGGTTTTATTCTTAAGCTATAAAGCTGAGAGATACACTAATTTTTTCTCTTTAAAGACAGATTCACTAAATTTTTCACTTGTCAATTTGGACCAGAGTCTTTTAATAAAAGTGCATTACATTTGTATAATGAAGTATCTAAAGCCCACCAGTAATGCTGGCCATGTTGTAAACTGTAAAATCTACAACTAATAATCATATATTTTGATAGCCACATAATTAGGAATTTTCTTTCATTATTGAATATTATTCAATATTCATCTTTTAGAAAATCATTGGGAATTTCAAGTAATGTGTTTTAAAGAATTTGTATTCTTTTACATTCTGATGAGCAACAAATGAACAGCAATTTGATGAATTTATTTTTTTCTTAGGCTGTTTTTAGAAAGATGCTCAGAGATTCTGTGGCTCTCATTATGCTTCTCTAATCTTCATTAGACTGCTATTTCCTTCTCTGCTCTTCGTTAGAATATTCTATACTGTTAGGGTTTGTGTGTAGATGTCCCCTCAAAGCCTTATGTGGTCATAGGGCTTTTTCGGAGGTGGCTTAATCTAGAGTGTGTGATGCTGGGGTTAAGGGTGTTTGATTAGTAAATCAGTCCACTGGTTGGGTTGGCATAGTTCTGGCTAGGATTAAGGGTGTGAGTGCTAGGGTAGGTAGCCTGCATATAATATTAGGGATAGAAAGAGTCTTGTCTTGCTCCCTTGTTGCTTTTGTTGTTTTCTGCTACCATAAATGGTTGCTCCTATCCCTGCCATGTGTCACCCTGCCTTGGAGCCTACTGATTATGAACTGAAACCTCTACAAACTGTGAGCTAAATAAACCTTTCCTCCTTTAACTTTGGGTATTGGGTATTTTGTCTTGGAGACAAGAGAAAAGTAACTAAGACATGTACCTTCTTTTCAGAACAAATTAATTTTTAATAAAACATAAGGTACTCATAATCTATCTAATTCTTTTAATGATCATTCAAGAATTTGATGGTTTTTTTTCTTCTTAATACAGAGCAGAAAAATGTGCTTCACTTATAGGGATTTATTTGAGAAGTTTAAATTATTTTCAAAATATCTAAGTTAATCAGTTTTAAAGTTTAATCAGAAATTACATACAAAATTATGGCCCTAAATCTACATATAATACAGACAATATATTGCCACTTAAATAAGTAACCTTTTTAGACTTGTTATTTTCTGTGTTTGTAATTGGAATGCACAGCCATAGAGCCTCACTTTTTAATGAGAGACAAACAGTTGAACACATAGGGGTGTGTGCATGTGTGCACAAGGACAGCAGCAGGAGGTGATTTTTGTTGAACACACTATGTACTGAGCACTGGGCTATGTGACTGTCCGAGGTCTCATTTTGTAAAGTGAAGTATATTTCTTTGTAAAGCACATCACACCTCACCCATCACGGAGAGTGGCTAATTCTAGTTTTATAGCTCTGACTGTTATTTCCTTAATTGTTGCTTGTAGTAAAATGGCAGAGTAGGAAGCCATGGAAACTTTCATATAGACCCATGGAAGAATTTAGTTATAGCATCTTGAAATTAGGAATTTTAGAGCACATCAAATCCAATATTATAATTTTATATAGGAAGGAACTGGGACTCAAGAAGATTAAATAACTTTCTCAGGGGCTCCCTGGCACTACATGGGGGGGACATTTCCATTTCCATTTCCATTTCCAATTCCAGTTCCAATTACATGCATTCCAAGAGCTGGTGGTGTGGTGTGTCAGTGGTCTTTTCTGGACCTGGGATATTGGGATTAGCTAGATTTCTTTATGGGTTTTTATTATTTTTAGATATTTATCTCTGCTTTCAGTGCCTGCTTATTCCATTTCCCTTAGTAGCATCTGTATCTTCACAAATCTTGCTGTAACTGTATTAGAGTTGACGGTTTCTGAGAAGCCAAATGAAAAGTTCGATATTATAAGGCTCAAGTGAAAATACTGAAATGTTCACCAGAAAGCTCAACCCCAAAACTGATTGAAAGGCTAAGCCTGAATATATGTCTTCCGATGTGCTCCACAATGCATTCTTAGGTGCCTGTATTACCTATTAAATTTTTATAAGCATTTTTTATTCAAGCTAGATCTAGAGGAATGAAAACTTTATGAAAGGATCAAAGCATTTATTTCTCAATTTTCTTGAACTGTAGTATGAATCCCTTCAAAAATACTGGTGAATCTATTCACAGAAATGTATTTGTTATAGAAAAAGAAATTACCCAGTCTTCTGTCAGTGAAACACATTCATTTTAGCTATGTTGTGTGTGTGTGCGTGTGTGTGTGTGTTAGGGTGTAATAAATTATTATTTCCACAAACCATAATTTCTTTGGTCTGGGTGTAGGATATTACTCAACAAGCTATCTTGCCTTCAGTCTGAGTCTAACTTCCATTCTTAATTATATTTTGTAATAATTACTTCAACAACTATATTTAGGAGATATCTTGAGAACATTTTCAAAGTTAATCAATGGGAATTATATTATAGTCAGGCAGGAACAATTGTGCTATTGGGAAATAGGGTGAATATGGACAAAAATAATATCCATTTCAAGAAGCTCTAAGAATGTTTTTACTATGAAGAAATAATATTTGAAGAGATACATAAATTTAACCTTATTTAAACATTGTAAAATGCGCACAAGGTGAGGTGAAAAAATACTGTAAATGTTTAAATTAGAATATTTATCACAGTAAAAAACACATCCTCATTAATCCTCCTCAAAATATGCTCCCCTTATTTCCATTAACACTGTTTCATTATTCTTGCCACTTTTTGTAGAATTTGTGGGAGTTGTCTTTTGTGAATCTTTCTTTAACTGTGCCTAGTGTCTGCCTTGATGTCCTGAATTGAGAATGTTACATTTACCTTTCATGGTCATTTTGACTCTGAGGAAGAGCCAGAAGTCATATCGGCGGATAGATCTGGTGAATGAGATAGACAAAGACACACTGGAATGTTTTTAGGAGCCTGCCTTTCTTTGCTTCGGAAAGTGGCAAGTGCTGGATGTGGTGGTGCATGCCTATAATCTCAGTGCTTGGGAGCCTGAGGCAGAAGGATTGCCATCAGTTCCAGGCCAGCCTGGTCTACGTATGTAAGTTCCAGGACAGCCTGGGCTGCATAAACAAGTTTGAGGTGAGCCTCAACTGTCTCAAACTCTGTCTCAAACAAACAAACAAACAAACAAACAAACAACAAAAAAAGAAAGATAGAAAGTGGTTAGAACAATGATGTGTGTTCACAGTGAAGTGGATTAATGACAATGTGTTATTTATTGTAAAAATTTTTAATCTCACCAATTATTTGGTAACCCCTTGTATACATATAACAAAACAATACTTACTATTCCATTAATATAAATAATGTTTTTATGAGTGAATTAAAAATAAACTTAATGTAAATGTAGACATTTTCTGAGGATATTTATCATAAATAAAATTTAATTTAAAAAGTGAATGTTTCTTGAGATACTTGTTAGAATAATAAAAATAACCTTTCTGGCTTTCAGTTTTCATCTTCATGAAGTGTTATTCGTGATAAAGTTGTAGGCATGTTTGTGCCATTTCTGGATTATGTGTTTTTCTATTTATATTAATGGGAGGACAGCCTCTGAAGAATGTATTGGGACACTAAGACCTGGTTGTGGGTGACACAAGTGAATTAGAATTGTAAATTATTACATAACTTCTATTTTTCATTGGAAGCTTTGGTTAAGATGTTGGCACTGGCTAATTATGGGGCTTGATTCTGCCTTTTCAGGAAGGCTGGCCCAAAAAGATCTGATGCTTTCTTTCCTGAAACAAACAAAAACAGCGTTGGTACTGTTGGAAGAAACAGCAGCTCTTCAAGGCTAATCATTACCAGCTTTGGTCATGTGGTTGTAATTGTTGCATGAATTCTGCTTCAATCAGGGAAAAATATGCTTAAGTGCCAGTAAAAGTTTTTTGTACTGCTATGAAATTTTGCAATTTATGGCTTTGTACAGATTAGCCTGTGTTACTAGGCAACAGTGTATGTATCATTCACTCAATTTATTCCTCAACCCTCACTCAGCATCCTTACAAATTCTAGTTTTAAAAAAAGAAATCACAAGCTATTATAGGGTTAAATTCTTACTAAAAAAGTGAAATGAAAATTTTGATACTGAAAAAGGAAGCAGTATTTAAAAAAAATATACTTGATAGAAAACAATAAGAATATTTAGTGCTTAACTGTATTCACCTCAGGGGAAAAAAAGTGGTTCCAAATGGATTTAATGATCATAAAGTTCTCTGATTGGCCATTAAGCAGGCCAGGTTTGGGGCACTTAAGCAATCATATTTGTGATGCTGGTTTTAATTAAGAAGTGCACTGCAGGATATTCAATGACCAGGGAAGTGTGGTATTGCTGCTTGCTTGCTGTGCATCCACACATTTGAGAGAAGATAAATCCCTGAAAAGATACAGAGGCTCTCTCCTTTCCTCTTTCAATAAAGTCTGCTTGAGACTATGCATTGTTATGCTGAGTCTTCCTATCTGTGCAAAGTCTTAGCATTCCCACTTAGCGGAGGACAAATGGCAACTTTTTCCTTAAAACAAAATTGATTTAAATGGCAGTGACAGGCTCAGACACACCAGTTGAGTGTGCCTCAGAGGAATCCTAGCAGCAGTATTTGAAGAGTTATAGTACTTTGTTTCATGATCTTGAGGGGCTTTCTGGTTTGAATGCTTTTAGTGTCTTGAATTTCTAGCGTTCTTGAGTAGCTTCAGTATTTCAAAAATTGTTACTATGCCAAAAATAACCAAAAAATCATGTTTTGAGCAGAAGCTTTCCAAGTTTTATCTTAATATAACTCTCCCATGTAACAAATTCTTCTTAGCTAAGAGTACGTGAGAAGTGTTAGATACTCATTTTATGTGCCTAGAAGGAAGACATTTAAGTTCAAACTCTGCCTAAAATCTGACCTCATGTACTGGATTTCATTACACAAAATGTGGCCCTTAGAGCAGGGTCACAGACCTCCTTCAGGAGCCTGTAAACCATGTCATTTCAGGCCCTACTCCATAGCCATTGCACCAGGATCTGTAGCCTCCCAAGGTTCCCTTTGAGCATTTTAATGAGTTTTGCAGAGCAATACTCAAGCAGCACAGCTCTAAATGTGAGACTGGATTCCTTTTGGCTGTAGGTCCTGTACTTTGCAGTCTGTTACTGTGAACTTCAAGGACAAAGCACTTGTAACCTGGTGCTATACAGAAGACTCCAAGCTTTTCATTCCTAATCACCTGTGAGGCTTCCTTTTCCTTCTCCACTTTCTTAGGTCCCATTGAGAGACAGTATCTTTAATTTCTTCTAATTGTGTTGTCTTTGTCCCAGGGTTGATGAGGTATAACTTTCATTGCCTTGGAAGGTCTGCTCCGAAGTCACCTCCCCTGTCTGATATTTAAGAGTTGTAAACCCACCACAGCTGTGCTGTGTTGGAGCAGAAAGACTTCTGTCGGGGCTTGCTTCCCTTTTGGGGGCTAGTGGCCTTCATGGTAGGGTAGGGAGGTCCCAGTAAGCCTGTAACCAGTGCCATCTTGTTTTCTAGAATTTGTGACATGTAAAACTCTCCTCCAGGCTTTCTGACTAAATTGAACCCTGGCTTGATGAGGGCAGGAAGAGAAAGATTCATGGAAATAAGTTATATGGAAAGTAAGTGATTAGCCTAGAGCTGTCATTTCAGCTGGCGAAGGAAGGGTGGACATGTGGATACAAAGGGTATCAGGAAGGCCAGCTGGGATCCCGGCACCTGGTGCAGAAGGTGCACACACACACCAGCGGCTACTGAAGCAATTTCCCAGGTGGGTCAAGGATGGCCTCTACTCATTACCATTTTCCTTGTCTTTCCAGTGGTTTCTGGCGAGCTCATCTGTTACTTTCTGGCTGCCCAGCGACTGAATGTGGAATTGATGTAAACAAGCTACCAGGTTTGCGGGACATTCTTTCTGGTACTTCCAATCACTCTACACTGGTCTCTAGGGATCAGTGGTGTCAGTGGACCAGGGACTGACATTGGGTAGCAGCAGTGTGTCCACTAGACTGTTTTGTGCAAGAAGCTTTGGGTTCTATACTTTTTCTTTCTGCCTGTTTTTCACGATTGGTTTTATATCAGTTGAGTGTGAGTTGTTTTGTGTCCCTCCAAACAACTACATCCACCTAGGAGGCTGTTAGAAATACAGACCTCTGGGGATCTGGCTCTTGGACAAAAATGACAGCAGTGTGTATGTGTAGTCTCCTAAAGTAAGTGAAAGAGAAGATGTGCAAGGAAGGTTGGCAGAAATCCAGAGAGGTGCAGTGTTTTGAAGAGAAAGAAGATAGAATTTCAAGAATGCCAGTGGTATTAGATATAGAAGACAGATACCTAGAGTTTCCTTTGGTCCAGGTCTGTAAATAGAAAGTGGAAGTGAATAATCTGAGGTCAGAATAACTTCTAAATTGTTAATTAAATGCTACTGATTGTGCGCTTATGTTTTCATGACTTGACAGTTTTGCAGAAAAGAAAAAGGATTTTTGAGACTCAAAATAGTTGGATTATGATTATTTGGAACTTCTTGCTTTCCTCCCTTTTTTCCTCCTCCTCCTCCTCCTCCATCTTCTTGCATTTGTTTTTCTTTTGAATCTGTAGGAAAGAGGGAAATGATTCCATCTACTTTAATCTCAACTACTTTCTATCATTTTCTCCTGTTGTTAAAAAGAACACTTGAGAAAGATGAAGTCCTCTGCCAAAGAGAGAATTTGGGGTTTCTTTGGCATCTTGCACGAAGGTGAGAAAGAGTGGGAGGTGGCCATGAACACAAAACGAGAGAGGGTAGCCTCCCATAAGAAGTGGCAACCTTTCTGTTCATTTGACCTCTGTTGGAAAGGCTGCATTAGAGTTGAACTCCAAATGTATATAGGAAACATATCTTACACTTATTTCTAAATCTGCTAGTAGCAATATCCTGAAATCCTTCTCAATATAACCACCGAATCATAATATTAGGCTCAGGTTAAAAAACTTCAGATGTTTTTCTGAAACTGCTTATATTTTATATAATTATAACAAATTTTGGTAAAAGTATTGAGAATGGTCTCATTTGAAATCTTAGCTACTTTTTGACACTGAAAGTGAAGAGGAAAGATATGGGAAAATATTGAGTCCTCTTATTTAGAAATTAAATTCTGGACTCAGAATGATGGAATGAAAATGACATCATAAAAACACTTTTTAGGAAAGCTTTTTTTTTCTTCTTGTATTGAAATACTTGAGTTAAAAACATACAAACAATAAAGGAAATGTGTTGTATACTTGTTATAATTGCTCCCAACAAAGTACAGATGTGGCCTTTACTATCAGAAGATTAAGAAAAGAATATACAATTTAAGTGATCAAAACCTAATCTTCGGCTTCTGTAAAATTAGTCACTGTCTACTGGTATCTTTTATAATATGAGATCATATGAGTAACATTGATAATTTTTGTGCTTGCCTGCAGGTAAATGGATAAAACAATTGTTCCTGACTAATGAGATAAGCTTCTGTGGTTTAGGTACATAATGATTTGTATTTTGAAATAAAGATTATACTGCTTTAAATTCTGCAAATTACTGTGGAATGTAAGAACTCCATATATAATTCTGCAAATTACTGTGTAACGTAAGAACTCCATATACACTAAGCCCAATGATATGTTAAATCAATGTAAGTGGGGGAAGTTAAGAAGGTGGTTCAATTTAAGCATGGTTAAGTGAACCTCGTAAGTACACCTTCATGAAAGGATGACCATGCAGAGCATGGGACTCTGCCATGCCCAGACCATCAGAGTACCCCTGGCAGGAAGGAACAGTAGGAAATGACATGTTGTATTGGCAGGAAAACATGAGGACTGATAAACAGGAATTCGGAATAAATCAATTATGAATAAGCTCTATCTGATGAAGAATTTTTCTGCTTCCCACCATTAGGATTGGTAAGTACTATTTGAGAACGACTGTGTTGTCAGTAGTAACATGAACATTTCTATACTTAGCAACATAGGTTGCAATTTCCCCTCAGAATGTCTCCAGAAAGCATTCTAACAGTCTTTGTGGGAGAAAAGATGAATCCCTGCAGGAAGGGAGGACGCATGGCTGCCATTCAGCAGCAGGAACCTTTGTGGGAGAAGCTAGGTACTGAGTTTGATTCCCAAAGGGAAGCGGTGATGCAAGACAAAAGGGAAGGGAGAAGGAAAGAGGTGATGTGTGAGGTGGGAGAAACTTGCTACTGCATGGAATCTAGGGAAGAGATGTCCAGAGGGATAGAGGACTTTTGGAATCTGGGGTATTCTGTAATGAGGAACCCCAGGGCAATGTGCATGGCATGTTTCTGTGTTGTGTCATGTGAATATGCATGTGTGTGCATATAATGGGAGCTGTTTCACGCCTCTACATGGGACAGGGGATTGATACAGTCTGTTTGGAATAGTGAGATAGTCTGTAACCTGAACTGGGGGAGGCAGATGGCTACTAGACGAACTCTTCAGTCTTCTAGAGATTCTTTTGGAGACCTTGGACTTTCTCTGTGAGTGTGAACCAATCTCATCTAAGGTTTCAGTGGACTCAGAAGCCCCTGTACTCAAGTATTTTAATACAAGAAGAAAAAACAAAAACTTTCCTAAAAGCCCTGTTGTCATCACAGTGACATCATGAGTCCTGCCAAATGCAGCCCTGGATGGCTCTCATTCCACAGCACTGTGCCTGCGCACTCTTCCTGCCTGAAGCTTCATGGCATTGGTGCATTGTTCTATGTAAGGAAATTGCAAAAATAAATAAATAAATAAATAAATAAATAAATCTGAGTAGTAGTTAATCAAAAAAACTTTGTTTAAAAAATAGTTCATTAGGTGATTCTAGGTCTCTATCTATGATCTCATGTAAGAAATTTCCTTAGGAATTCTGCACTAAAGAGGTCCATTTGGGGACCTGATTTGCTCTTGCTTTGATTAAAGAGTTGGAGATTTACTGGTGCCATCATTTAATTCCAGCTACAAGGGGCTCAGAAACCAATAATTTTTTGGTGACTTTTTTTTTTTCCTGTTGTCAGTGGTTTTACTTTGGTCTTTATGTGAGGTTTTTTTTTCTTTTCTTTTTTTTGGCCTGTTTTATTTGTACTACCTGTTTTAATACATCCTGCATTGAAAACCATTCAAATCCTCTATGGAAATATTGAAGAATAAAACTAAAATAAATCTTTGGTTTTGTTCAATAAAAATTTTTATCAGAATCACATCACATGCTAAGAGACTATGGAGCATCCAGGGGGAGCTGCCAGCAACACCTCACACTCACCTTTCATTTCTGTACCCTGTGTCTTCTCTGAGGATTAGCTGCTCGGTGGGAGCTGTACCTTCTCTTTTGTCTCCTCTGGAAGTGAGGGTTCAACCATTTTACTTACATCATGCTACCTTGCTGCTTTTGTTCCTAGTGTTCATGAGTGACTTTAAAATATACCACTTTTTGCACAAATAGATTTGCCTACTTAGTCCAAGAAATGACACTGCTTTTTTTAAAACAGTGTTTTCTTATAAAATCATGTGTTTCAATGAAGTTCATATGCAGTGCAATTTGAGAAGATGACATGCAGCACAGAAAAAAAGAGAGGGGAAAAAACACTTTGTAGATTATAAAATTCAGGAGACCAGCATTGCTAAAATGGTACTTTTTCCTTATTTCTCTCTTCCCTTAGAGATTCTTAGCTTTGGCACTGTTGAAATTTTGGATAACATAGCTCCTTGTGGTGTGGGTTGTAGGACCCCTTGACCTGTATATGTTGGATGCCAGTAACATCTTTTCTTAAGTTGTGACAATCTACATATGTCCTAACATTGCCCAGTCTCCCTCAAGGGGCACGCTTTTCATCAAGAATCACAGATCTATTTCTATGCCTAACATTCCCTCATGATAAGTTGCATCACTATCACTGATTCATCTTGGGCTTTGATTTTATCACGTCATGATCATTCCCTCAGCCTGTGGCCCAACTGCCTTTTTTTTAAATCCATTTCTCATTCTATGGGCATTTAAGTTGTTTCCAAGGTTTAACTACTGCAAATTATGCTGCTATGATTTTTTTTTTTGTGTATATGTGTGTGTGTGTGTGTGTGGTACCGGGGATCAAACTCACAACCTCGAGCTTGCTAGGCAGGCGCTTATGCCACTGAGCTAAATCCCAAGACCCCCAACTACCTTGTTTTTAAATGTTGCTCCTTTATGTTTGCTCTATACCTGGAAGCAAAATGTTTTGCCTTTCCTTTGTGACTTTTTTTTGACCTTGTAATATCTTGAATACCATCTCTCTATGTTGGGGTGGTCATCAGTGATGCTGCTAGAACTGTCACTAGGACTCATGGCTTTGATCTTCTCACCTTTATCTTTCAGGACTTCATGCACAGATGACATAATCACACTTATTTTCATTATTTCAAATATATTCTTCACCTAAATCTATTGCCAAATCCAAACTGTATATAGCTTAAAAGGAAATCTTTCTCAGAATATAATATCATGTCTCAATAATATTTTTAAAAGAAAATTATTCCATTAAGCTGTAAGAGGGCAAAATTTCACATGACAATTAATTTAGGAATTTCCTTCCCTCTCCCATTTAATAAGTAGTATCTGAATTATTTGCTTCAGAAAAGACCAGAGCATTTAATTAATTACCATGAAAGTCAACAGTTGTAGTGTGTGTACTTGCTAGACCTAATACAAACTCATCCAAAATCAACTGCAGTAAATGTAAAATGTAGTGCAGTAGTATGTAAGGTGAATTAATGCTTTCCATTAGTGAGCCTGATTTTCATGGACAAAGACTATTGTAATTCTAGCTTGGAATCCAGTAAATGTGAACATAAATAAATCTTAATTTTGAACAAATAGTCATAGACAATATTTTAGAAATGCCTTAAATGATCATAGTTGTTTGTTTTGTTTTTTAGAGGAAGAGTGCAAACCAGAGCAATGTAATTTAGAAAATAAGGGCAAATTCTGACATCAAAATCCATGGTTTCAAATTTCAGCTCCAGGATATCCCCATCACATTACTCTGGATGAGTTATGCAAAAATCTCTAAGCTTCTTTCTGTCTCATTGTATAATAGCAGAACTGACAGAGGTAGTTGTTAATAAGGACTAAATAATATAATGCATATAGAAGAAAATTCTATTCTTACCCTATAGTAAGAATTTGGTGAATGATAGCTGTAATAATTTTACAGAAAGTTGGGTTGTCCTCTATTGGATGGTGTTGACAGTAAACTCATTCTCAACTGGCTTGAGGAAGAGAAAATTCTTGTTTGGAAAAAAAAAAAAGAGGCCTAGAGGTTATTTTGGTTGCTGACATAGAAAGTTGATTTCCACTTATGTAATAAAGCTTTGGTTCCTTTTCATATCTTTGTCCATTTTTTAAAACCACTTTGGCTCTATTCTTCTGCTGTCTGAGAAATCCCGGAAATTCTGATCTCTCCCATTGGAGTGGCAACTTTCCACATCCACATGGCCTCCACATGAGAAAGAATGAACATTTTGTCTGGTAATTCCTAGAAAAATTCAAACAAAGTGAAAAGAAAATCTACAGATTGGGAAAAATTTTAACTAACTGTCCCTTAGACAGAGGACTTCTGTCAGGAACATATAAAGAATTGAAAAGAATCAGGTTCCCCAAATTCAAAGATCCAACCCAAAAATGGGCATCTGGGAAGAATACACACTTCTCAGCTGAACAAATACAAATGGCAAATAAATATATGCAAAAATGTTCATCATCATTGGTCATTTGAGAAATGTAAATGAAAATAACACTGAGATTCTATCTCATCTCTGAAAGAATGGCTATCACCAAGAAATTAACCAATAACAAATGGTGGAGGGGCTGTATGGAAGAAGGAACCCTTCTTCTCTGTTGGTGGGAGTGTAGTACAACCACTGTGGAAATCAGTGTGGAGATTTCTCAAAAGGCTAAATATTGAGGTCCTATTTGACCCAGCTAGTCCTCTTCTG
The DNA here is from genome assembly GCA_004027455.1 of Hydrochoerus hydrochaeris. Taxonomy (NCBI): domain Eukaryota; kingdom Metazoa; phylum Chordata; class Mammalia; order Rodentia; family Hydrochaeridae; genus Hydrochoerus; species Hydrochoerus hydrochaeris. Next base: position 81,289 of record PVLA01006485.1, on the reverse strand, counting down.
GGTATTTTCCCAGAAAAGTTAAAAACAGTGATATATTTACACCCATGATTATAGCAGTAGAATTTGCGATAGCTAAATCTTGGAAACAACCCAAATGCCCATCAACTGGGGGATGGATAAAAAAGATGAGGTATTTTTATACAATGGAGTACTACTCAGCTATAAAGAAGGATACACTTGAGGCTTTTATAGGTAAAGGATGCAACTTGAAACCATATTCATAAGTGAAATAAGTCACACTCACATGTATAAACATCATATTATCTCCATAGTGTAAGAAACTGAAAGATTAAATAAGATTCAAAGTCTATAATAGATATTGTGAAAGAGAAATTGCACAAAAGGAAAGAATGACTGGGATGAAAGGCAGGGAAAAATATATAATAGCTAAGATAGTTATATTACTAATGTCTTTTAGTTCATTGAGGAGAATGGTTTGTGTTTATATCTGTTTGATCAATTTTGCATGTCTATATCTTATAATCTGAGCAACACTTTGAAGATAACAATATGAAATATATTAAGCATTGATAGTTTTCTATTATAGTGTTATGAAATTCTGTATCTTTTTTAATTGTTTTTTTTCTTTTTATGAAAAGTTTACTGGGATCAGCTTCTTTAGGTCATATACCTAGCTCTTTGTAATTGTAGACACATGTTGGGCTGATTTAGCCGAGTCTTCTCACATCTTCTATGGATGTGTTGGCAGCTGGGGCAGGAGGAGCTCTATCCAGATCCTTCACTACCTATGCACACAAATGGAAATGGCATGCATTTCTGAAAGAAGGTAGAGTGGATTAGGAGACTCCAGGGGTAACTGTAAAGGTAGTACCATCAGCGGAAAGGTTCTTTACCCCATTATCCACTTTGTATGTGAATGAGTAATAGTTGTTGCTTGTTTAGAGAACTGCCTGCATATTCCTTGGAAGCTTCTCTGTCACAGTGGTGGCTAGGAGGAGGCTACCAGTCAAAAGTGGCTCACATCTGGGGGTTCTTCTGTCGCAGACTGCTGGCTGATTCGCAGCAGGTCTGCACAGCAGTCTGCATGCAGGATGCCCTGCTCTCTGTGTTGAACCCTCCCAGGGCTGCTTCTTATTAGAAGCCACCAGTCAGCTTTCTATCTGCCTGCATTCTGGAGGATTGAAGCTTATTTGTTTATTTGTAGGAAATTATCATTTAGCAAGTGTATGTGCCCATATGGCAGAGCAGAACTTCATCAGGCTTGGAAAAGAAGTTTCATGAGATATATCCCAATTCATGAGAGCTCCAGCCAAACTCTCTATTAGTCACCTTGTTTAGTTTTTCAAAAGAAGCTTTGTATGTCATGGCCTGGGGGCATATATGCCTCATCATCATTTGGATTCTTGAAGCAAAGCAATCATAATGGCAAACTCGCTTTTAATAGTTTCAGAATTAACATTTATTCATCAAATTTACAACTCTTGCGTGTATAGACAAATATTTTCCTATTACATTGCTTGAAGGGTAAATCTGAAGGTCTTTAAATTCTTAGAAATTTATTTATCTAAAGCTTCTTTGTATATGAGTGATTAGGAAATAAATATTATGAAAGCCAAATTTGCTCTTTGTAAGCTACACGAAAACATGCTACATCTTTAGGAGAATAAAACAGGATTTCTAACACTGGCTCTTTCTGACGGCAGATACTCATTTTTAAAACCTCAGTGACATCATTTCTCAAGGTGGATGGGTTGGCTTGATGAATGAAAACTCTGCCATGGCCCTAGACAGGGTGGACGTCGTGACTGCTGCCTCATGACATGTGGAGAGCATCCAGGTCCCCGTCTGTCTGCGAGACCAAACAGCATGCAGGCTATGTATTTTGACCTTCAAGTGGACGGGGTCCTTATTTCTTCTCCTATGATTTCATGGTGCAAAGCATATTTATTATAACAACTCAGGAAACAGCAGGATACGTCTGCATGCAGCAGTGCTGTAAGGTCTGCACCCTGGCGTGGAAGGCAGCCTCTGTCTACTCCTCCGTCTCCCAGCACATTGTCTCCTGGTTTGCTTTGTTCTCTGCCTTTAGGAAAGCTCATTCTTCATAGAAAATATCTGGAATTTCCTGGGGCTCATTTTTATGATACTGAAAAAAAAAAACCTAAATGTTCCAACTTGATGACTAGTTAACCATATCAGGGTATGTCAGAATTTTGTAATATTGTACAGAAATTAAAACAGTTTAGAAGAATATTTATGGGAAACTATGATGCTATGATGCTAAGTGAAAGTCTGTACACCAAGTTCTATTTACATTTTGCTTTTGTGTTATAATTTACATATGTACATGTGTATAATAATGCAAAAAAATAGAAGGAAATGAATTAAAATGTTATAATGATCATTTCTGTCTTGGAATATGTTATTTTTTATACTTTCAATACCTTTTAAATTTTCTACAGTGATTACATATAATTGGACTATCCCTCTATTTTAGTTTTTTTTTTTCAAATCCATTTTATTCATAGATTAAAAAGAAGGAAAAAGAAGAAGAAAAAAAACTACAACAAAATTTCAAAGTACATCAGTCAGGGTCCTCTATTTTAAAAATATGAGTAAAGTAACATTATTTTAGAGATATAAGGAGTAAGAATTCTTTTGATGTTACATGAGACACTTTGGAAAATTTAAAATGGTATGTGTATTCCACGTGATATTTTCCTCTTTATCTTTTTAATGATAGGATACAAAAATCTATAGTTCATAACATTAAACTATCAGTTGTATTAAACTTTAAATGAACTTTAAATAAAAAATGTTCATACCTACATGTGACTAAAATCATCTATTTTTAGTAATGAGGATTAGATATATAACAATAAAATTATTTTATTTCAAGGTAAATATAACTGCCAGATTTTAATCAAATAACAACTGTTTGGAGACAGAGGTACACATATACATACATGTATAGAATACATACTTTCTAAAAATAGTAAAGTAGTCATAATGACATATAATCTTTTTATCACAGACTATATACATTTCTCAGATGAGAAATAAAACTAATATGACTAGGAAGACAGACCTGGTACAGAGTAGCATCTTTACAAGTAGTTTATGTGTGACATTAGCAACATCGTTATACAAATATGCCACTTTGCTGGCAATGTTTTGGCAGTATGAGTCTTTAAGACACTGGCTGAATTTCACAAAAGGTTTTGAAATACCATGACTCTTGCTTAGTGAGTCTGTATAAAATGTGCAGAAGCAGGTACACGTGGGTCACAGCTGATAAAACTAAGCAGACATGAACACTTTACTCCTACTGGATACTGGGCAGAATAGTCCTGAGCGCTGATCTCCTGTTGCTTGTCTGAAGGTTTAACATATTCTAAATACCTTTATGTGGAAAACAAAAATAACAGACCAAGAAAAGAAGGAGGAGATTCCATTTCTGCCAGTAACATTTTCCAAGTCTACACAATCATCCAGTTTCTGACATTCTTGAACAGCCAATCGCTTGTTAAAGCGAAATGTGGCTTTGTTTTTGTTGTCCTTGTAACAGGAAAGCAGAGCTTTTGTTCAGAGCTTTAGAAAAGTAGCTACAGCCCACTTAACTTCTGAAACACAGCTAATGCTCCATTGGTACTGAAGCACGGATGGAGGAATGTTTCTCAGGCTCCTCCTTTGACAAGATTACAGACAGGTTTTGAACTGTCACTCCACCTCAGAACATTGTGCTGGCTTCTTGGCAGAGGAGCTTACATTATCTGAAGGGCGGTAGGAAAGCGTGCTCATTTTTGTTGACAGTGTTGAGTGGGATTTGGCCTTTGGAGGAATGTATTTCAGAAGCTGGAGAAAATATTTTTTAAATTTTTTCCCCAGAAAGCCATAAAAGAGAGGGTTAAGGCAATTGTTAAAATAAGCTATGCAAATGGTGATGGGCATGGCGGTGTCCACAATATCTGAAATCTTACAGTCATGGATAATGCCCAGCTGGATCAGTACATCCAGAAAGGTGAATATTTGGTGGGGAACCCAGGAAAAGAAAAAGAACAGAACAATTGCCATAATTATCTTAAAAATATCATCGTTTCTTGGCTTGTTCTTCTGAATTTCATAAGCCTTCTTTAAAGCCTTCCAAATGAGCGTATAACTTGTAAGGATGATCAGAAAAGGAAACATGAAACCCAGTATATTTTTGGTCAAGCCCAGGCCTATGGGGAGGGTTGAATTTTGAGACTCATAATGGAAAGCACAAACTGTGATGTTGGTGTTTTCAATGAAAAATACATTTCTGTGAATAATAGCTGGCAAACTGGCCAAGCCAGCCATCAACCATATTATGACACAGGTCACTTTGGCAACAAGCATTGTGCGTCGAAGGCGAGATTTCATGGGGTGAACAATAGCCAGGTAGCGATCGATGCTGAGACAGGTGAGGAGAAACACACTGGCATACAGGTTGAAACTGACGCTGGCTGAAGCGATCTTACACAGGTAATTGCCAAAGGGCCAGCGGTATTCCATAGCAGTGTAGACAGCCCACAGTGGCAAAGTCAGTAAAAAGCAAATATCAGCCAGTGCTAAATTCAAAAGAAAAACACTGGCCACAGTCTTCAGTTTCATATAAAAGTAAATGACAATCACCACCAAGCTGTTTCCAAAGATTCCTACCACAAAGATGATACTGTACAGTGTAGGAATCATGACAAATATGTAATTGTGCCTTCCGGCCTTAGGACAGTCATCTTGGATTCTTTTAATACCATCTTCAGTAGAAGAGTTGAGGATCATTTTGATCTCCTGAGTCAAATTAGTCTCAAGACAGTACACCAAATGATCCTGGAAAAAATAAGAATAAAAAGGTTAAATATCTAGACTGCCACTTGTAAGCAGTTTTAGTTCTCAATTTTCAACCCAGTAACTCGTAGAGTTGTATTAAAAAAATAGATCACATTTTCTAAAGAAACCTCGTGAATTTATAAAAAGTTTAAAATTATATGGCGGGTGAAGTAATGTTTCCCTATAATCTCAACGCTCTGAGTCAGGATGATGATAAACCTTGGTCCAAACATGGAATCTTAGTGAGATCCTGTCTCAGATAACTAGCTAATTAACTAACTAACTAACTAACTAACTAACTAACTAACTAACTAACTAAATGAATAAGACCAAGGGATGTAATTCTGTATAATGCCCTAGTTCTATCACAAGTACTGCAAAAACCAACAACCCCCCACATATAATACATACAATTTTAAAAACATTATTTTTATAGGAAATGATAAATATCTCCCAGATAATTAGAAGTGACATCCTATATGAAGAAAGCTAAGACCTTTTCAATTTTCTTTCTGTAAGTAAATTCTAGTTTTCCAGTTGATTAAAAACATAATCTAAATGTTGAAAAACAGTATTGAATTAAATGTTATTCAGGACAACTTGAAAGTTATGCCTGAGATAAGTGATGTTAATTTACCTTTAACAGAAGTGTGACACATCTGTATCTTACTATTTAAACCACTTATTTCATCTCACAGTTCATTTAGTTATAGAAATTTTTAGCATCATACATTAAATGGTAAGAATAGGTGCTTTTAGGTTACTGAGATATTGTTCATTATGGGAATAGATTAGAGGAAGGGCTCAGTATTTCGGGAAACAGCATTCTTTCCATGGTTTTGCAGGCCTTCACAGGCAGCAAGTGCTTATTCTTTAACTTCAAGGCAGTCTGGTGAAAGCCGCTGAACTTCTGAGTTTTGCTCCTGCTCGCCCACACCTGGAGTTCACTCTGAAGTTAACCATTTGTGTAGCAAGGATGTCAAGTAAACAGAGCAGGAGCCGATTATCAGCAAGGCATGTCTTTGGTGAGGGCTTCAAATAGCAGCAGTTCTTCAGGATTTTAGGAGCAGCCAGATACTGAGGAAAGCCCTACAAAGACTTCTGCTTATCATCACTTCAGTATTTTGCATAATCAAAAATAAAATTATTCATTTATGTAATTTTGAAAATGATCACACTTTGCACCATCTGGATCTATCAGGAAGTCTGTCTGGGGAAGGAAACTGAAGACACCTTCTTCTCCAAGTAAGTAGCACTCTTCTTCCTAAGTGTTTGCCTCCATAGTCTCAGTATCCTTTCATCTTACACTCAACTTTAAAAAACCCAAATTCTTTTCTTCTCCTTTTGCTCATGGGGACATAGGTGTCATGTTCTATTGGGAGCCTTTTCAACTTTTGAGAAGCGCTTTGGAGCTCTGGATACAGATTTTTGACATCTCTGTCTTCCTCCCTGGTCTGTCAGTTCCTTGAAGGGAGGCCAGTTTGAATCATCCTGTTGACTACTGGCACATTCTAGGAGACAGATGGCAAAGGTCTTAGGAGTGTGAGGTCAAACAAGTGAGTGGACAATTAGTAACATAGTGCTGTAGAGAGTATTGAGTCTAATTTCTATGGGCGTATGAAACTAATTCACAGCCTTCTCTTCTAGAAAGTCCCATATAACTACCCTGTGTCAGCCTGAGCCTCACTGTAGATAAGAAAGTAAAATGAAACAAATAGGCAAAAAACCCTTTGGTGCTTTTACAAATGTATAGTTTAGGAAACAGAAGATGAAAACAGGGACTAACTTAATAGCACCCAGGACTAGGCTTTTGGGGAGATATGGCTAGTTCTTTCCCAATTAGAAGGTCTTTCCTATCCCTTGTTGATTTTTCCATTCATTTTATTATAGTTATTGAATGTATGCCAATTTAAAAGTATAATTTCCTTGGATAAATATTCCTCATTAAAAGTTAATTACTTCATAAAAGGCTTATGAGCTAAAAGTCATTCATGTATTAATATGGATTAATTTACCTAGTTGTTATCCTTCTAACATTTAGTTTTGTTCAGCTGGATTTTGTTTAGGAAGAAAATTTAGCAATTTCAAAGTTAAGGGAACTTAAAGGTTGAAAAGGGCCTGGCTGAGTACCAAAACTGAAAATTTGGGCAGAAGTAAATCTTTGGCTCTGCTTGAGCAGAAAGGGACTACAAAATAGGAAGAAATATACTGGGTATATTAGAATCCCAGAGCAGGAAGGAGATTTCTCCTTCTTCTTGCTTTTCCCTTTAGACCTTATTTTGAGAGTACACAGTCATGTTGGTTCCATTAATCCTATGTTTAGAAGGAGTAGAATTTTATTGACTGGTCTTAAACTGTAGTCAGCATTCATAATGAGACAGAATGGGGAAAAGTTTGCATTTGACAGAGCCAATTTACAAGCATACTTTAAATTCCAACTTCTTCAAAGCTGAGGTCAGTCTCATTTTCAGTTGTCACTGATTCACACTGAATTGTGTTTAATGTGTCAAACTTTGCTCTGAGAGAAGCATCCCTGGAAACTTCAGTGAGGTATTTATCATTTTAATGAGCATATCACTTGAGAGTCTGGACATAGCATTGAATGTATTAATTAGAAGAATGTTAATTTACCTAAGCGTTTGTAGAATACTAAGACTACCTACCTCTTGAGGAAACAAGCTGCCTCCTACTTAAAAGTGGAGGAAAGAGAGAGATGAACAGTAGAGGATGGAAACAAAGCAAGAATAGGGAGGCAGAAATGCAAACAGCATATGCAACAGGCATTCATTCATCTACCACATGTCCATTGAACACCTACTATGTGCAGGCATGAAGGACGCAAAATGAATAAAACCAGAGTCACTCTTTTTCTTTGTGGTGTGCAAGTCTATCTATGGGAGGCAGAGTCCTGAAAGACATAATTATCTCTAGTGTGTTGAAGGTGGTACCACACCTAGAATGTTCTGGAATGTTTTGTTTCTGTATTAAAATCCAACTGACTAAGTGTAGTCAGCAGTATAGAGTGCAAGACTGCAGGGAGGGGAAGGAATAAAAGGAAGCACTTGGATTCTACTGGGTGTATGGGAACCGAAATGGTAGCATTATAAAGTCAGACAGCTGGCCAGCCAAGATGGAGTAGAGACTGCGTCTTCAGCTGAAACTTCTCCTTCTTACCGACATCTGCAAGATCATCAATGGAAAGCTGCTCTTGTCAGTTCACAGATACTGCATAGCCCTTCTGGAGGTGTTGGGTGTGTACATGCTCTGGGCATTTCTGGATATCTGGGTGACATGGGCCATTCTGCTGTCATGCTAAGCTTCCCCAGAGAAACAGCATTCTTAGGAAAGTGGAAAAGTTGGGTCTCTGATGATTGCAGTCACTTTAGACTGAGAACAAAATAGTGGGAAACTATGGGGATCCTTTCCCTTTGAAACTGTAAAAGAGTTTTGGTGGGAAGCTGAAGAGAAAGACATGGTCAGAGTCCTAGTCCTGAGCCTGAGAAAACTTCCTGCTTCAGTTACATCTTGCTTTTCTCTTCCTAGGATGATTTTGGGCACGGAGGACACAGGAAAAACACAGGAGTCCCTGGGTGCTAAGTGACACACAGGAGGAAGAAATTCTAGTGTTCTACTACTACACAGTAGGTGATAAAATAATGATCATGTGGTATACAACCTCAAAAAGCCAGAAGAAAGAATTTGAATGTTTTCACTGTAAAGAAATGAGAAATATTAGAGAAGACATACATGTTGCACCTAATTTAAACATTACAAAGTGGATACACAGACAGCTTACATAGTACCTCAGTGTACATGCAGTTTTTATGTTTTTATGTGTTTTCTAATCATTTTAAAGAGCCACAGGAGAGTTTATCTCCTCCCATTTTTTTCTTTTTTCTGAGTCTTGCTATAACTATTGCCTAGGCTCTATGGTTTACATGAATTCTGTGGCACCAATTTCCCCTTGAGGGAAGAAGATGGGTTTGGAGTGAAAGTAAAAAAAAAAAAAAAACACATCTGATAGAATTGTCCTGTGCCACTAGTCAGTATGTGTGCCTCTGGGTGAGTAGCTTTGTTTCTCTGAATGTGAGCCTCGGTTTCCTCATCTGTAAGATGAGAATAGTGATTCTTACAATTCTTATTATTACATGATAATTATAGGAATTAAATCAGATGTGAGAGTACTGGATGTATGTTTCAAATAGCAAGGGTAGATACATTTTATTTGAATCTTTCTATTGTGTTTTAAACAAAAGGCAAGCACTTGCTCTGAACAGCCACTGGTAAGAAAATCATGAGAATTTTTTAAAATGGTTTATCATCAGTAAGCTCTTTAAGTTACTGTTAAAAGGCTAAAAATCCCAAGCTGTTGTTCTCCAGATGTATGGGTAAAAATAGTCTTAAGCAGCTGAGCAAATTTGCCATGAGTCCCTGGGAACCTTTAGTCTGCGGCAAACATCGGAATTTTCTTATTGTGGCCAAGCTACCTTTCATCACTGCTTGTTTTTCTAGAAGTTGCCTTGTATTCCTTGACAGCTTTCTAGATCTCTAAAACAAGCATAAAACAGAGACTTATCCTTCCTTTTCCCCTAAACATATTTCCCCTCAAGTTTTGATTACAATACTAATACCTTCTTAAGCTTTTAGGCAAGCTGAAACCAATCCAATTAAGTTGTTCATTATAAACTGCTTCTTAAATGAGTCTGTAAAGAAAAAATCCTATAGTTTCTTAAGATAATAGAGAACTAAAAGACCAAGTAATTCTATTTTAGAATCATCTCCTATCAAAGTATTGTTCTCAAATATCAAAAAGAACAGGTCAGCGTTTATAAATCACTTGCTTGTAGAGTTAGACAGCTCAACAAACTATTCTGTTCAAAAATCATTCTCTTTACTGAAGTTATTTTCTCCTTCAGGCTTTAGAAAGCATCCATTTCTATTCATATGTGCTCCTCCATTCCAGCAGTGCTACAGAGAGCAACTGTTAGAATATATTAATTTATGAATTTATTCACTCACAGACCTTGACATTAAAATTTTTAGGATGTCTACTTGTTTCTTTGTAAAAGTTCTACTTTATTCTTATTTTTAAACTTTCTATGCATATTACATGAATCTATATTTTCCTTTATTTCTTTAAACATTTTAAGCACCTGCATAGCCCCTACCTAACTGTTTTTTGCTATAGATTCTACTTGTTGATTTGTGGATGCTCTTTTGTGGAATTTGCCTTCTTCTTAGCTTTTGCAGCATTTGACTGGGAGCCCCTCTTTGGTGGAAGTGAACTTCCTTAGGATGTTGAGAAGTTGGATTGTGGCAACCTGTGACACTTATGCTTGGGTGTACAACGCTCATTTGATCTGGAATAGTTTTTATTTTGCATTTGTGAACTTAGTTTTCAACTCGTAATTTTTTTTCTGTAGATACTCTAGATAAGCCCTCTACCTACTTTCATTTTGGTAGTCCACTGAAGTTTTCTAGTCTTTGGGATTGAATAGAAAGTAGTTTCTTGTTCCTGGCATTAATTGGCAGTCCTTCAGTACATGCCTCTGGTAGCCCTGACTTTTACACTGGTACATCTGTAGGGCTCTCCTCAGCTCTGTACCCAGTATTAGTCCTTCTCTGGACTATGTGGTTTTAACTCATAAACAGAGCTGTGATCTAGGATTCTGGTTTAGAGAGAGAAGGAGAATTTCCATGCCCACTTAATCCACTGTGTTCATTTTGTCTGCAAGCTGCTTTACACAGTAGTTGGAGGTAACGTTTAAGTTGCTTGAACCCTATAAATTTTAGATTAGAGTTATGTCCTTTGATGAAACATCCAAGCCCTTCTGGGCTTCACTTGTCCTCCATGCTAGTAATCTTGGCAGCCATGGAGAGAGGGGCATGGCAGTATGCCTGGCACTGTGGGACAAGTGTCTGGAATTGATTTCAAGTCAGAGGCACAGAAGAACACCACATTCTTGGTTGGCAATCCTGGTCTGACTGCTCTATGCTAAATGCTTTCCTTGGAGATGATTTTGTTTACTCTTGCAATTTCTGGGTAAATATTTCAATCAATACAAATGTTATTTCATTGAAATTATTGATATCATCCTAATGGGATATTTAAGATCTGACTCCTCATGTATCTCAATGGTCAATGGTTTCCAGCCCTCTTCCTAAGTTAGTATCCCCTATCATTGTCTGACATCACATAAAATGAAAACAAGGCAAGGAGCTTGCTTGATTCTTTATGCACCAATTGTAACCAACTGTCATTTTGGTACTTAAATGTTCTACCATTCTCAACTAGTTTTCCCATTTGCTTCATCCAAAATATCCCAAACCCAAAGAACCCAGCTTTATGAAAGAAAATTTATAACTTCATTGTAACCTGGGACATAAATACCAATGAAAGTGAAATGTTAATTTCCAGATTTTGCTTCTTGAGAATTACTCAAGACAAGTATCTAATAATGGTACATAAACTACAATTAAATTTCTCTCCACTCTGGACAACCCTATGTATTATAAATTATAGCTTAAACAACTCACTGTGATAAATGTCTCAGGACTTCCCCTTTCCTCATTATCTGAAACTTCTGCCTTTTGTTGTTTTTATTTTATTTCAAAAAAGGAAAGAGAAATAGGGATGAAGGATATGTGCTCAAGTCTAATTCATGTGCTTTAAATACTGTCCTTTGAATGCTGGCCTTAGGAGAAAATATTATTATGTTAAGTGTGAAGAGCCATGGAAGACTTTCTTGGGGGCCTGGAAAAAGGTTCCAGAGAGAAGGACACAGAGAAAATGAAAATTAGCTTGGAGGAAAGCCTGTACACAAATGAATCCCTGTCTTCTTACACGCCCAAATTCTCCAAACTTAGGAACTTAAATTTCCTCACTAGAATCATCACCACGTTTCAGCAGAGCAGCATGTTGGCCATGAGGGGAGGAAACATCACTGGAACAACGTGGTCCTGAAGATTGCTCCCAGCCTTTCTGTCTCAAGAGGGAGAAGGCAGTGCGCGTGCGTGCGGGCTGCGGCTTCCTGCAGCTCCCTGCGGCTCCTGAACAAAGCGTCACATTCTAAGGTGAAATCATTTCACCTTTGGGAATGTCACAGGAACTGTATGCTTCCCCTCAGCTTCTACCCTTAAGAAATTATAGCACCGTTACAGTATTTTTATGTATTTATGAATATTTTTCTAGAGATTATTGCTTACATAGTAATTCATTACAGATTAGTCTCTCTCTCTCTTTCTTTCTTTTTCTTTCTTTCTTTCTTTCTTTCTTTCTTTCTTTCTTTCTTTCTCTCTCTCTCTCTCTCTCTCTCTCTCTCTCTCTCTCTCTCTCTCTTTCTTTCTTCTCTCCTCTCCTCTTCTTTTCTTCTTCTCTTTCTTTTCTTTCTTTCTTTCTTTCTTTCTTTCTTTCTTTCTTTCTTTTCTTTCTCTCTTCCTTTCTTTCTTCTTGCTTGCTTTCTTCTGTCTTCTTTTTTAGCAAATTGTCTAACTACAAATTCTAAATGTAAAGGAGTAAATGTTCAAAACACTGTACAATTGCTCTAAACAGCTCAATGTTCTGATTTCATTAGGAATATTCTGTAAGTCAGTCCTAGACAATGTGGAAGGAGGCTGGGGTTCTTCTTTTGGAACTGAGGATTGGGAGGCCTTGAACCAGTCACGTTGTTTCTTTAGACATCTGAATCTTCCAGGGAATTGGTTGCACACTTAATAAATCTTCTGGAAATGCTGGAAGTTCGAGTCGCTCGTCTGAATAGACAATGTGTCATTTAAAGACAAGGGCAATGTGTCATTTAAAGACAAGTAGAAATGACCTGTGATTATCTAGGGCTGGGGATGCAGCTCAGTGGCATAGTGTCTGCCTGGCAAGTATAAGGTTGTGAATTCAATTCCAGTATGAAAAGAAAAAGAAAAAAAAAAGATAATACTTCTAATAAAATCACTTATCTGTTAATATTTGCTTTTTCTTATTTTTTGTATCACATCAATTTAATAATATTTCACGTTAAACAAGAACTCTGTGCAAGCACTTGTAGAAGGATTGCTGTGAATTCAAGGCCAGATGGGCTATGTGGTGAGTTCAAGACCAGCCTCAACTACATAGTGAGACCCTGACTAACAAAACAAAACAAACGACCAAAAAAACCCCATAATAATTCTGTACTAAAAACAAAAATAGTTTTATCTTTTACTAAAAATGATCAACAACATGAAACGTTTTACCTTTATTCAGGATGATTCAAGAAAGTCCATGTAAGACTATTAGGGTTACTAGATTTTCCCTTTATTTTATTTATTTATTTATTTATTTATTTATTTTGGTGCCAGGGATTGAATTGGGGATTGAACTCTTGACCTTGTGCTTGCCAGGTAGGCAGTTATTTGGCTGAGCTAAATTCCCAGTCCAGAGTCTTTTTTTTTTTTTTTTTTTTGGTACCAGGGATCAAACTCATGACCTCACAATTACCAGGCAAATGCTTGAGCCACTGAGCCAAATCCCTGGTCCTTTTCCTCTTTATTTTAAAGTTCAAAGAAATGTTTCTGATATATGCTGATTGTGGCTTGACAATACTGCAATCAAGGTGAAGGTTTTGGGTCCTTTCCAGACTAGCCTGTTTCAGTCCATTTGAAGGTAAAGCCATGAACCTCGAAGGCATCCCTATTACCAGTCCCACAAGCTGAAATGGCACAGGCAGACTGACTCATGGTTGAATTCATCATTAAAAGCATGCCTTGTAGTTAGGGAGTCAATATCACATTGTCCTATGAAATGTGAGGCACACTGTGAAATTGTTGTAATAACTCATACCAAATGGACCCAGTCTCACACTGTTTGTGGGGAAACACCACTTTTCAAAGGTTAGCTAACTTGTTAGGGGGGTTTGGTTGTTCAGATGAAAGCACATAGGTGTGGCAGAGTATTAGCAAAGAGCCTTACAGTGAGGCATCACTTAGTATTTATAGTATTGTTAGTCAACATTTTGAAGAATTAAGGGGCTTTCATGCTAAGAAAAGGAATGCAGTAAAGATTATGTTTATTTGATTTTATCAGAGCTACATTTAAAAAAAATTAGCCTTGTATCTGTCATACTTTATCTTTTACTTTCTTTAGCAGTAAAATTGTGAAAATTGAAGCACAGCAGAATAGTCTGCCAGAGAAGTACTGGGCTGGAGTCCCGGCAGAATCTGCTCTGCACCAACCAGCCCTGCCATCTCTCACCCAGCCCCACCCATCATCTTTCCTTCGTTATTCCTTAAATATCACAAAATATTTAGCATGGGAAAACCAACACCTGTCCCCATTCCCATCTCACCACTGATGGATGCAGTTAAAAAGAGAGTTCTTCAGAAGATCTAAAAGCACTTTGAGAAACATAACCATTTGATAGTCAAAGGTAAGAGCAATGCATGTAGTAGCTCAGGGTTACAATTACTTTTCATGATCACACTGTTTCTAAGCATTATAATGAGGCACTTAATACTAGAAAAAGCTGAAATGGCTTGTGTTGTATAGGTTCTCCATTTAGTACTTGTGGCAATAAGTGTTTGGGTACAGACTGGGGCACTTAGGTCAAATCTGACCAATGGTAAGTTTTCTTTTTCCCTGAGAGTATTTAAAGATTTGGAGATTTGAGGCCTCAGTAATCCCTACCACTGTCTGTTTTAATTCTTCAGGTCAGCGCTGTCCGAAGAAATATTATATGAGCCATACATATACTTAAAATTTTTCTAGTAGCCACATTAATAAAGAGAAATTCATTTTGATCATGTATTCTGTCTGACCCAACATACCCAAACTTTATTTCAATATGAAAATTATCGATTTATTTCTCAATTACTGAGACTGAGATTCAGTTATTGAGACTGAGATTCAATTATTGAGATTCAAAATGCAGAGTATCATTTAAACATCCAGCACAACCTCCGTAGCCACCTTCCCAGGCTCGCGTCCACCAGGGAGGCAGCTGGAGCCGACAGCACAGCGCGGGGTGCTTCCTGCACCAAGGTCTCTGACTGGGCTGTCCAGCAGCGCTTCTGAGATGCTGGTGTCTGGACTGCAGCACCGGCTTCACTCCGGAGTTTGCTAGAAATGCAAACGTCAGGTTCCACCCAGGATGAACTGAATCAGAAACTCGGTGGGTGGGGTCCAGCCTGCTATGCTTAATGAGCTCTCTAGGTGATTCCAATGAGTACAAATATTTGAAAAAGACTGCAATGCGGGCATCTTGATTTGCAAGTGTAGTTTAAATGCTGATAATCATGATTAATAGGTACAATCAAATCCAATGCACAACAGAAGTGCTCTGAGCTGAAATGGTTCAATTTGGCTTCACAAAGCATCAGAGACTGAAGTGTGAGAAACTCCTCAGTGCTGTGTAAGAATTACTCATTAAACTGTGTTTCCTTTACATGTCTAGGTCTGGCATAGCTCAGAAGTCCAGAAGGATTTCACCTAGTAAAATGCTCCTCATAGCTACTCCCAGGTATCTAAAATTTCTCTACCTTGGGGGATGAGTGGGGTCCCTCCTCCACCTCCCCATTTGAACTAAGATCTTGGGGAGGGAACACAGTGACTCAGGGGAGAGCCAGAGTGAAGGTACTGGAGAAACAGTAATGACAGGAGCCAAAAGAACTGACTGAATTCAGTACATGATTTTCTTCTCTTGGGCTTCTTGTGGGCTGTCTGACTTTTCACTTAACCTGTGATTCCTTTCCTCCAACTGCAAAATGTTAATGATGTTCATGGTGGATGATGAAGAACATAAATATCTAATCTAGCTCATAACAACGTTAGACATATCAAATGAGCTTTGGGCTTTTACTGGTGTTACAAAATTCATACTATAGTGTAAATGACTATTTCCCCTTGCAAGCAAAATTTAAGAGAGATTAGGAAACTTCTAGAAGTAAACAAACTACAGCACAAACAAGTGGTGGACTTTGTGGGGAGGGAAGCTGAAAAATACTATTAAAAACTGCTTGCATTGGACTGCTTTGAGAAGTCTTAAATCCTATACAATTTAAAAACATGAATTACAATGATTCTACACCAATGATTGTGATAAAATTTGACCATTCTAGCTGGTTTTATTTGCTGCTCCACTTCTTTTCTATGTTGAGCTACTTGGGCTTTCTAATTAAACAGCCTGCGATAAGAGGCCCGGTGCTGGGCCAATAAAAGGTAAACAACACTTTGTCAACTGAAAAATAAGATGAGATACCAACAAATGCTGCTTCCTGTGAAAACTTCATTAGTGATAAATGAATTACCAGTTGTCACTTGTCAGATTGGAAATGAAAATATATTCCCTGGATTTGCGCGTAGTCTGAGCTGGAGTTTAAAACAAATTCTTTTCAAGAGAGCTGTATAAGGGAATGCAGCCTTCCTGCCTTCTGAGAGTTGGTTCCTCCTCTAAATGTGGAACCAGGTGCACCTCTCGGTTTGTGGAGCGACACTACAGAGCGTTTCTGCCTAGAAGGGTTGGGTGGCAAAGCAGCACAGTAGTCACATGGCAGCAACAGTGGAAGGATGTGACATATATGAACACTGTGTGCCATACCAAGAACCTAGTCTCCTTTTGTTTTTAACTTTGCCACAGGAATTTCTCTTCCTTTTACCTTCACTTTCTGCAGTTTGCTTTTATCAACAGGAACAAAACTGTTCAAGTCAGCAACTGTCAGCGTTAACTCTGCTCCTCCTAAACTGTGCTGAAATAACCTTGCTAGGGCTCTCCTTTCTTCATAAGATATTAAAACTCTCCTCTTTTCCTCCCGGCTAGCTAAGCTGATTCTGTTCTTGTCCTCAAAGTTGCAAGCTTCCAACCCAAAAGCAATTGTGGTTAGGGAGGAAAACTGCCAGTAGGAAATAGAAAGAGCACAGTTTCATTTGAGCCAGCCGAAACTTCAGATGATAAGCTGGTATGGTGGAAATACTAACACAGTCTAGTTTTTATAAACAAACATTTTTTGGCTGAACTTCTTCAGCCCAATTCCTTTGCAATTTCAAAATCTTTGCAGTTTACTTCATTCCAGCTGGAGATTATGGCTGTTTGAATTCTTTTGTTTATTTTTCCTGCCCAATTAATTTTAGTTCTTATCTTCTGTGAGATAGGAGAAGTCTTTAAATAAATTAAGAGAGTGAAAGTGAATTATCTTTCTGAAGCTTCCTCTCAGAGAAATATTTACATAGAATTTCTATATGTAGAACTCCCCCAAAGTACTTAAAAGTTTATTTCTTCATCATTACCTACATGGCAGACACCGGGGATGGAGGAGGTGCTGCTCTCCGACTCGCACATAAAGGAAGGCAGAGTATCCTTGTGGTGATTAGTTCCGTCAATGAGAAAAATTGTCAATGTTTTAACTACGTAACTTGAGCATAAGCGGACATACAAGTGTCCAATTAAGCTTGTTTAATGTAAAACTTTTATTTTTTCTGTTTCTGCAGGCATCTGATTTATACTAGAAAGGACAAAATGATGGTTTAATACTAATGGTGCCATTTATCATTTATGATTCAATGAATATTTACTGTGGGTCAAGTATTGTGTTAATTGCTTTAATCTTTGTAGGAACCCTTTGATGGAAGTTACTGTCATTTCTATTTTTAAGATGAAAAAACAGGCTTAGCAAGCAGGTTTTTCCAGTTTTAACATCCTATAAGTAATATTTCAAAGCTTCTATTATTAGTATTTTAATTTTTGTAATGTCTTCTATTAATACTTTATCCCAATACTTCTCAAGCAGCAGTGATTTTTTTTCCCCTCTAGAGCCATTTAGCAATATGTGGACACATTTTTTATTTTTAAAACAGGGCAAGGGATAGGAAAGAGATTGTTGGTTCCTAATACTTACAGACAATTAATAATACTATGTTACTATGCATGATAAAACATTAATCTAGCCCAAAATGTCAATACATTACTATTGAGAAACCCTGCTCTGGTCCCTACTTTTTTTTTTAAATTTTGATAATGTGTAGCCCTTGCTTTATATGGCATAAATTAACTATACACTGCATTTTATCGGTAGCTTTTGTTTCATGTTATTGTCTTCCAGGGAAAACTATAGGTCCCACAAAAGAGAGATTCTGAGAATTTTCTAGAATGCCAGAAATCTGCACAAATACACTAGAAGACAGGCTGAATGGATTCATCCTAGAAACTTCAAGAACTCCATGGGTAGTCCCGAGGCCTCCGCTAGAGGGAGGAAGCCACCTCTCCGGAAGTCAAACCCTGCCCCCTGGTGGCATCACCACCATGGACACATTCCAGAGGGAAGAGAGCACCTATCTGCACCCTTGGGGTCTGAACTGATTTTGCAATTTTGAAAATGAATTCAGCTTTATTCACACTAGCTTTTTTCTTTCTGTATGTTAAATGTATAGCATATCATCA
The DNA here is from genome assembly GCA_004027455.1 of Hydrochoerus hydrochaeris. Classification (NCBI taxonomy): domain Eukaryota; kingdom Metazoa; phylum Chordata; class Mammalia; order Rodentia; family Hydrochaeridae; genus Hydrochoerus; species Hydrochoerus hydrochaeris. The sequence goes on along the minus strand of PVLA01006485.1, from coordinate 63,080 downwards.
AGGTTTAGAATTAAACCAAGTAGAGAAAAGTGGGAAAGAAAAGTAGGCACAAATGACACCTTCTGGAGATTTGGCAACCAGAGCTGAGTTATTGAGCTTGATTTTCTGTTACTTGTAATCCCCCTCCCGACACACACACCTCGAAGGCCACAATATTAATAGTTTCTTGGTTCCTTTGCTATTTTCTCTTCAAATTTCTTGTAGGGTAGCTCTAGAAAAAAAGCACCATGAAGTTTGAAAGATCAGCTAAGTCAGAGGAAATTACACTTCCCCCCTTTTCCTATTAAGAACTCTATTCTCTTACTACGAAAACCCCACTGAACATCTTATCAGAGAGAGCAGCTTTTTCTGTATACTGATGCCAAACAAGTAACATTTTAGTGAGGCATTTGAAGTCGTGATATGCAACTCGGTGGGAGATAAACAAGGTCATTTACAAGGTCTTTTCTTTGAGAACATCAGAGCTTTCAAAAGATGCACACAGTCTGTCCTGGAAAATCAGTGTAAAACAGAAATAAGCCCATAAAGTACAGACATAAAGAAGCAGTTCGACAGAAACACTCAAAATGAAGAGTGAAAAGATAATGGTGAATGCTGATGTCAAATCTTAATATGTAAAACTAAAAGTATTAAATGAAAAAGCACCATAATTTAAGAATTTGTAGAGTGGGATTTCAGTTTATTGTAGGATTAACAGGCTTAAAAATCGCATGGTGTCTCATATGAGAAATCCAATATATAAAGAAAGAAAAAAATAAAATATAACAAGAAGTATGGAGATAGATTTTTTCCAAATGTGAAGGGGACCAAGAGATAGATGGAGGGGGGAAGAGTGCAAAAGGGTAAAAAAATTAAGATGCATTATGTGCATGTAACAACTCCCTATGAGCAATATAATCATTAACGTATTGCAAACATGTACGAATAAAAAATAAAACCTAAAACTAAAAGTTCTACTTGGGTTGTTGAAAATATATATAAAAAAGACTTAGAACAAACATTGGTTTATAATTAGTGATGGTGGTCTCAGGGGCTCTTTCTTTGTCTTTCAGAAACTAAGACCTCAAACAACTCATTAAATCTTCACTGGACTTTGATCTGAGAAATGGGAATGATACTGACAAGGCCTACCTTGACCTTGGAATAATACTGTAAGAATCTGTGTTTAAAATAATTTTCCTCTCCATGTATATATTCAGTATGGATAAACTGCATAACAATAAAAACAGTATGGACTATATATACTGGGAGATATATATTCTGCACTTAGGAGTTTAAAAGGGAATGCTAGCTATTAGCAATTCATCAGCTGTCTGCTTATAGGAAACAATCCTTCCACAAGCGTTGTGCTCACAAAGGTCTGGGGTGAGGTCCTAACTCTATCTCTGATTAATCATATGATTCACTAACTTACTTGCTTTTTGGCCTTAGTTTCCTTATCTTTAAAATGAGATTGAAACCAATTGTGTACAGTTAATATGAGGGTTAAATAAAACACCAGGAAAAAGAGAGCTGTATATTACATACTCGGTAACTGTTACCTGTTACTACTATCATTATCCCTATATTTTCAGTATATACTCATATATCCCTACACAAGTACTAAAATATCCCCATAAAGTTTTACTTTACAGATGCGATTTCTCACATTATTACACATGACTAAGTAATTGATTGGCATATTGTTAGAAGCCCATTTAACATAATAATGTGGTAATATAATCTGTTGATAATCTTGTAAAGATTTAGCTTTTAAGAATGAAAATGAGTATCTAAAATGGAAGTGATTTCCAGATTAAGTTAGAGAAGCAATAAAATGAAATAAAATAAAATAAAATAAAATCACACAATAGACCATTGGTTGCCAAATCATGCTTTAACTAGTCAAGTGACAAAAATTCTTTTAAAATTCAAGGTACAGGAAAAGAAAAAAAAAAAAGCCTTTGTTTGCCTACAGCTCCCCTAGTATTCAAATAAGTCTCTTTCTTGAGTTATCTGAATGAACATGTAATTGCTATTCTTTAATACAATTTCATGAGTTCACTTTTTAATAATTATACAACATGTTGTTTTTGGTAATAACCTTTTTGGTATTACTATTGCTATATAAGATAATGGAGAAACAAATTAGGCCAATTTTTTTTTTTTTTTTTTTTTACTCAGAGTAGGGGAAGCGTATTTGTGAGTTCATTAGAATTTTGTGAGAATAATATAATATGCTAATAATTTTAAATATTTTGCTGTGAAGGGGTTCCAATTCAGAGAAAATATGTTTTAGAAATCTGTCTGTCTCAGTATCCAAGGCAGTAGGCACAAGAGAAAAATCAGATTAAAACTGTTTTCTCTGTATGTTACATGCTTTATGCTCTACCAAAAATATTCTTTTGGCATAAAAAAAGTCATTCTGCACCGGTTATGGTAGCACAAATCTGTAATTCCACCACTCCAGGAGGCTGAGGTAGGAGGATTACAGGTTTGAGCCCTGCCTGAGCAAACTTGACTCGGTGAGACCCTGTCTCAAAATTTAAAAAATCAAGCAAGCAAACAAACAAACAAACAAACAAAAAACCCCCAAAACTTTAAAAAGGCCCGGAGATGCCGCTGAATGTTAAGGCCCTGGGTTCAATCCCTGGTACAGTATACACCCACAAATGGTCATTCTGCAATCTCTAGCCCTTCAATTTAATTTTGGAGAATAGCTTTCTCTTGATGTGCATCACAGATATTTCTGAACTATATGAATTTAACGTGTTGCTTCTATTCTTACAAGAAATACATATCTTGTATCTTAGTCAATGCATGCAACTATTATATGACCAATGTTATTTTGACTGTCAGATTAGTCAAGTGAAATCTATTTTAACCTATAGGCTTTTGCTTCTCTGGAAACAACTTAAGTCAGAGATGCACAGAATTTTATTGCTGGAAAGGTGCCTAGAAATTCAGTGCTCCAGGGTTCACATAATAAAATATTTAGGGGCCCTGGGAGAAAGAGAAATGGTTGAAGTAGTCATGCTGGTGAATGAAGGGGTCGCCCTTTTTTTTGCAGAGGTACACAGGGCATTTTCTTTGCAGCGTCAGCCAGTGTGGGAATTGGGCTGGGGGTGAGGGGTGTACAGCTGATTTTTTAAAAGATAAGCAGAAACTTTAATATGTTATGTGAAGCAGCTCACTTTGAAATGTTTTTAATGCAAATGAGAAAGCAACACTGTAGAATTAAAGAGTACTGCAGATCCCATCAGAGTTGGTCTTGGGGTTGCTGATTTGCAGCTTAGGATCCTAGCCAAACAATTTTACAACCAAGAAAACAGACTCCAAGCCATGGTAGGACTCTCTATGTCCTCATCAGTACCTTTACATGACACTAAATACATGAACTAGACTTCAACAATTTAGGCATCTCTTCTTCCATTTCCACACTCAATAAGTCTCCATGGTTCAGGAGCTAAAGATAGTGGGAAACACAGAGAGGTATGATGTCCATCACACTGTCAGGCTGCCTCCTCTGCATGTGCACAAGAAAAACTTGGCTTGTGTTCTAGAAAGGTTTCAGGGGGCATCCTGGACTTCAGGCCACCACCACCCCTTTCATATTCCTGTAAGGAATATTTTTCTTTTCTCATTTCTTCTGTACAGTGAAAGACAGTTATGGTTCTTAGAGCTACTTTGCTCTAATGTGATGATCTCACATGGGTGAATACCACATAGAATGAGTGATATGTGTGTATTCCTGCATATTATTTGGACATTATTTAACAAATATCATTCAGTGTCTAAAGGTTATCAGTGGTAAAAGAAGGATGCTATTTCCTAGAACCACATTGACTCACTGGCCCTGGTTATATATCTAGTGAGAAAGTGAAACTTTAAAATATTTGTAATAAGTGCTAAAATATTTATCTTTGAAAGTTTCATTATCAAGTAAAATGCTTGTAAGTGAACTTTGATGCTCCAAGTATGGAATTATCTATGCATTTATATTACAAGGCTACATGTATATTTTTGACTCTCAAATATTTTCTAAATTCATGCACTGCAGACTTGAGAAAACACACAAAAACAGGGTTTATAAAAGAACATGTCTACCACTGATGAGGCAGATACACTGAAGGAGTTACACAGGGTTAGCTCTGGAGGTGCAAGGAGTGTTTCTGATTAATAGTAAACCTTGGCTAGCATGTTTATCATTTGAGACTTGTGCTGTACTAAAAATTTCTAAATAAGCAAATGATTTTTCAGCTTTGTGGAAAGAAGGTTTTTAGTTCTCATGAGGATATTTTAAATTCCATAGAAGGATGACAGTTTGGTTCACCGCATAGCTGGCTGGAAGAAAATAGTTTGTGATTTTACACAGTTCATAGTAACTTGGATAGAATGAGCCAGGACCTGGCAAAATGCTAACTTCCCAATCAATTCTGTTACATGTGAAGAAATAACATTTCATGCTTTTTACAATGAAGGTGTTTAGGGGAGCCAGAAAACACAGATGGAAAGTGGTGTCTGATGATGCAAATTTTCTTATAACTGACTCAGAAGGAGCCATGCTGAGGACTGTTGATGATTACTTTCCCAAGCAATCTCAAGGATGCTAATCTACAGCAGGTGCTGTCCATACTCCCAGGGGCAGGCCAGGAGGGTCCGAGTGAGATGGTGATGGAGTTGTACAGTGGGTAACCCTCTATGAAAAGGAAGCTGGTATCTGAGCATTTTAGAATTAAGCAAATACTAAGTAGTAGGCTGTTGGGATCAAGATCATCATTCAGGAAAGAATATTGTAGGGGCAGCAGAGCAAGTAAGATCTTAGCATCTCAAGTCCCACTTGAGTTTTCATCTGGGATAGTGCAGTTTTCATCTCTAGAAGTTCTATTTCAATCTTGTATATCTTCCATGTTTCTACCTCATTATGTTCCAACTTTCATTTAGCTTCTTAATGTCCTTGTTTAACAAATATGTGTTATTATTGGGTCTGTATCTTTTCATTTTTTTAATGGCTAACACTTTCTTGTTTCTTTGAATGCCTGCTAGTTTTATGTTGAATGTTAAACACTGTGAGTTTTACTTTATTTGGGCATTGGAAGTTTTTCCATAAAAATTCTCCAGGTTTGTTCTGGGAAGTAGCTGAGTTAAATGCAAAATTTGATTCTTCTGAGCCTAGGTTTTATGTTTTGTTACTTGAGATCAGATCAGAGAAGTATTTAGTTTAGGAGTGATTTTTTTTTTTCCTGTTCTGAGGTGAAACCCACATGAATATTCTACCTGATACTTAGGAATTATAACATTTTCCACTTTGGCTGGTGTGAACAGAAATTGCTTTCTGGCTTGAGACAATATTTGGGACTTCTATTTCTATTCCTTTGATGTACCTGAGTTACTCAGTTGCATCAAACATAAGGGCAGTTACTCAGATGTATCCAAACATAAGGAGGACCTTTTTCTGATCTCAAGGCCCCTTTTCAAGTAGCTCTCCCCTCTCTGGTACTCTGCCCTGTGAATTTTAGTCTCGTTGGACTCCTAGATCCATCTCCTCAATTGAAGGAGACGAGGAGCCCTGCCCGGGCTTGTGTTTCCTGTATACAGCTGAAACATCCTCCAGACAGAGAATTGGCATGATTTTAGGGCTCCTTTCTTGCTTCCTATCTCTCAGGGATCGCTGAGCTTTATTATCTGATGTCTACTATCATGAAGCCACTGTTTCATGCACACAGAATGTCTGGATTTTTAAAATTATTTTGTTCAGGAGGTAAGCTCAGTATTTGTTACTCCATCAGGATTAGAAGCAGAAGTAATTGGCTTTGAATTTTGGCCTTACATTTATCTAGAATTTGATTTTGGAAGAACTAACGAGCTACTTCCTCTTCTTTGTCCATGTATGATATGGAGATAATGCTACAATGAATAATCAGTGGAATCCTTTATGGGAAAACATGCTATAATCCATAACATCAGGCAAAGGACTGATGAATTAGATTCAATGAAGGACCAAAGCCAGGTGTGGCACACACACCTATAACCCCAGCTTCTTGGAAGGCTGCTTGGAGGATGATCATAAGTGCCAGCTGGGCAACTTGGCAAGAGCCTATCCAGGTGGAGAGAGGGCTGAGGATGTAGGTCAGTGCTCCCTGGGTTCAGTCCCCAGTACTGCAAAAAAAGAAAAAAGACCAGGCTTAAAGAACCTCTTACCTCCCTGGCTGGAATAACCTGATCCTTTTTCTCTTGCTAGGCAATGCTAGTCTAATTTTTTTGACTTCTTGTCAGCTTGATGACCTTCTCTTTCCCCTTTTGATCTGCTACTAAAAAGCCTACAGGCCAAACAAACAACTTCCCTCTACCTAGAATGCATGAACAAAACCCACATTTGTCCAAAATATTTTGCCGAGGCTTCATCAACGTAGAATTATAGAACCATCAACAGAATCTATGTATTTGCAGTAATAAAATCTCATTTTTCTCATTTATACCTTAATTTAAAACAAACATTTCCAGTAAACTATGAAGCAGGAAGATTGCATAAAACTATTAATTGAGAACATCTGCCCACAATTATAAATATTTGGAATTCATTCAGCTTATAAGCGGTACATTACCATTTGAAATGAAAAGGTTTTTCATTTAAGGAATGATTCTTCTGATGTTAAAATTCTAAGTTACTAATGTAGTAACATGAGTGAAAAAATAATAAAATCCTATGACTTTTTTACTGCATGTTTATTTAGGCCAAACCAGTATGAGGCAGCTAGATTAATTACTTTTATACTGTTAAGTACTGTACATAGTTAATTATTTCATCTAACTCGTGTCTGAGCCAAACCTGTGAATTACTATTCATGCAGGGCAATGATGATAATTTATGTACTCCCTCCATGCTACAGCTTGTTAATATATTATTTTTGATTTGAAACTAGATGTTAAAAGTTTGTAAGAGGCTTTTAAAGACTACCCCATGACATAAGTTCTAAAATATGAATTTCAAAATCACAGTTGATGGCATGCTCTGATAGGAATTTATTTAGATGATGGAATTACAATACATTTGACCTGAAAAATTGTCTTCTTATGTTTATTCCGATCTTTTGACCTTTAAGAATTTAGCTGTGTTTTAAAAATTCTGCTTGATGCTATGATGTGGACGTTCTTTGGGCTTCAGTCATATTTCTGCGCATCCATGACATGCACAAAACATGGTATCATCCACTCTCCCAAGGGGTCATTTGAGTATTTAACTGTGGCTAACGTGCCCCGAACATTGAGTGCTCTGAGAGATGCTCGTGACCACTACGAACTCATCAAGCTAAGGTAACGCCTGTGAATTCATTTTTAAGACATTAAAACAGCTTTTGAAGACTTCAATAACAAACTCCCAGAGATTATTTTTACATACTTAAGTGAAAGAGTCCTTTCAATGTTTTATACATTCAAAAGTTGAATTTTAAGTCATTAAATCTAAAAAGAAAAAAGAAGCAACCAGTAACAGTGAAAAATATAATTAACAAAAGAAAGCGCCACGTTACAGCGAGCGAGCCTGCTTGTTGTCCTCAGGGTGGCCCTGAACGAGTCGCCGCAGCATAATCTGAGACCAAAGCAATCTCAGGTCTCACCACAAACCTCCGGAGTCAGACTGTACTTTGAGAAGATTCTCCGGGTGATCTGGGTGTCCATTAAAATTTGAGGTGCACTGGTCTCGAGGTGTAGTTAGTAGCCACTTAAACGTGTCCATGAATCCTGTAACCTGGAGAGGCCACATGTAGGACATGACCTCACATCGCTGCCCAGAGAGGGAAGACATCAGAATAGGCAATGGGGCTTCTGCAGACCCAGTTTCAGGGCGAGATTTTAGAATATGGAGCAAGAAAAGCCCCATGTAGGGCAAATGAAAATAACCATATTTCACATAACATAATATTTGTCAGCTCCATTCAGATAATATGGAAAAAAATATCACTGAATGTTTAGTCAAAGGGTCCTCGCTTGTTTGAGAGGAATTAGCACCTGAAAAATACAGCATGCCCCAGCCCTTCTCAAAGTACATTTTAGCTTCTCTTTGCTATGAAATATGTGAATTTTGACACGGAAGTAATTTTAGCTAACAAGGGTTCTGTTTAAAATGCAGGGTCTGCCTGCACAATTGCCTTTCCTCTCCAAGGCTCTCAAACCATTCAACCACTAGAGGTCTGTATTACCTATTCTTAAAAATCTTAATTCACTGGCTGATGTTCATCTCTCAGTTTAGGGGATAATAACCAGGAAATAAAAATTGTAACACTTTAAGAAATGAAGAAAACCTAATAGGAACCCTTGTATTCAGAAAGAGACCAAGACTCCTCTGAGATTTCTAGGAGACAGCTGAATGTACCTTCACAGTCATAAACCAGGGGACAACACTTTTCTGCAAAGTACCTATGAAAATAATCTCCCTATATATTTAAGGTCGCTGTTTTAACTTTAAGTTTTAAAGCATTCATTTTCCTATTGTGAAGAAAGAAAAATGGAAATAAGTGAATTAATTCTCACTTAGTTCACTTAAAACAGCAATTTTATCACTTTCAGGAATGGCTTTTAAGTAAAACCTTCTTTTATTGGTCATACTGTATTAGTTTAAAAATTAATGTCCTTTCAGGCTTACTTTATGAGACTCTGTTAACATTTTGTAAACTAGTGCATGAACCTGGGCTTGCTGGTTAAATTTTAAGAGTCATGATGCTTTCTGGTGGTACCTACTGCATGTTGGGTCCCCCAGGTTGTCTCTGTGGTCCCTGCTCACTCGGGGATTTTCAACGGAGTATTCCATTGGGGTTTGCCCTCTGCCAGCAGAAGCCCAGGTGCTGAACCTTCCAGAAGCCTGAAAATGAGGTTTTTCATTTACAGGAGCATCTTATTAGAAATGATAAAAATCTTCCCATAGCACATGGAGCAGACCTCCTAAAGTATCACGCATTCATATATTCACATATTTAAATGAAATGGTAGAAAATATCACAGACATAAAAGCTATAATTTACTGAGTACTGCACCGGGGGTTCAGATTCTGATGCTAGATTTCATAGATTCTAATTACACCTGCATTTGGAGTAAGTGGCTACATTTGTTGCCAGGCAAGGTGTAATGATAAGAGGCTCCCCTCTTTTAAAAGGCATTATTATATAATGTTCCTGGCCTGTGACGCCTCTGGAGCATAAGCGGGTCTAGTGTGGCTTCCCTCTCAGTCTGTCACTTTATTAAAACACAACAATTTGCAAGTGTTATTTGGCAGATCAGCTGGGTTCATTTCAAAGGCTAATATTTAACAGAGGGGAAAATAAGCCATCCCAATCCTTTTAAAATATCTTTGCTGTATATTTGCAGGCAAATTGCCTAGTGTTTTATAGACACCTTGAGCTGAGATTTAAGAATAATTTTAGTAATGTCTTGCATTGCTTGTCTACATAATCCAAATTATCAATTCGGCAGCAAAAGGAAACCAACACACAGCGCCGTAATTTGTACTGCAGACCACATTATTTAAAGTAGTTAAGTTTTCTTCATTTCTGGTTGTATTTCTGCCTATGGCTGGTGGCATATGAATTAGCAATTTTCCTCCCTGAAATGAGACAGAAAACTATCTGCTTCACTTTCTCTGGAACATCTCTTTCAGAGCTCCTGACTTCTATTATTCAAATGATGCAGCTTGTACTGGCACATAATATCAGAATAAACCTGTAATTAAATGCTAGCATAGTGATCACTTATATGAAAAAGATGCTGCTATTATGGAAGTTGAGCAGTAACAACAAGATCTTAGGCACTGAGGAATTTGGTGGGTTACCACTGAGACAGAAATGGTTGGAACCAAGGAATGGAAGTCAGTCCCAAATTCTGGTCTTGACCCTAGCTAGCAATGTGGGCCACTTAGTCTCACTTTCTGTGAAAATAGTAGAGGCAAAAAGACATCTTAGGATATATCTTTGTTTTGTGTTGCCTGACAAACTACTTGAATAGTGCCTGACCCCAGAAAGTGTCCAGTTCATATTGTTTTTTCCTGATCTTTCTTGTCTTCATTTACAAGGTGTCAGATAATACAATGACCTAAATCTTGCTTATACCCAAGTGTTGTGAGACACACACAGGTTCACATGTGTGGCACAGCACTCATGAACTGTTCTTTTGAAGTTTTCACCCTAAACAATAGGGCACAAATTGGGGAGTTTCAAAGATGATTCATTCCTCTATGGGAGATTTTTATACATTTTTTAGAAGACTATGCCATTTAGATTATGTCTCATTTACTTATTTATTTTATTTTTGGTTTGAATAATGATTTATATTTGTGACTCTTTGAAGATAACTATTGTACTGAAAAGGAGTGAATAGAGAGAAATCACTTTTGGGGCAGGTAATAATTGCAGTTAATCTGTTCAAATTCAGGAAATTTAAAGAAAAAAAACATTGCTTAAAATGCTTGAACCCTTTTATTATTATAAACTTCTGATTTAGAGAAGTTTATTTTCTCTAAAATGCTGCATAGTATTTTCTTCAGGAGAAAAATCTGTGGGAAAGGAATTTGAAAGAAGTTGTGATTAACTGTTTTTTTTTTTTAAATTAGGAATGGCAAACTGATTAGATTGCAGGCATTCTTTTAACTCATCTCATCTCCCAGTTCTATTGGGATTTAAAATTAGAACTGCTGTATTTTGCAGTGAGAAGTGAAGAGTGACCAGACACTGACACTCACCTGGAAAGGTTTGATTCCGAGGAGAGAGACTAGACATTGCAGTTTGCCCTTTCTGCAGCAATTTCCAAGAAAATACTGGCATTACAAAAGAGGTATGTACATGTCTTCTGAAATCAGAGGCACTCGCTCACCCATATAGCAGTTCAGGTCAGTTTGAATCAGTTTTCATGTTTTTGTGTGAGAAAACGTCTTGTTTAAGGTTATGTATTGTGTATCTTCAGAATGTTTTAGTTCTTCACAGGGCTGCTTTTATATACTTTCAATGATACAAGCAGCACTGGGAAAGAGATTCCTGAGTAGTTATAAATAAATGGCCACAGTTGTACTATTAACTAGCCCTAGGAGCTGGAATTCTACCAGAGAAGTACTTCTTGAAATATAATTCATTCTAGAGAGCCAGCCAACAACTCGGAGCTGAACCTCCTATCTTTCTGTCAACTTAACATTTTTTCAAAGCTTCCCTGTAATTAGAAAGATTAGGCAAGTAGGAGTCTGTTGTGAGACTTGGGCAGAAGAAATGGGGGTGCCATGAGCAGCTCAAGAGAATATGACAAGAGGTCAGGGGCAGAAAGCCCTGCAAAGGGCTACAGACCTGCTGAAGGCCATCTGAGTCCTTTTCTATCTTTGGCTCTCTGTTGATTCTCTGAACACGATTGAGTTCAATTTGCTGAAAAAGTATTTTGATATAATAAAGCTTGGGGTTTAAAACCATTGTTGTATAGTGACCAACTGTACAGCTGTAATCTAGGTTACAAAAATTCTGGATCCAAATCTGGATATTAGTGGTTTGAAAGTTCTTCAGGTCACCAACTCTCTATGGTGTAGAGATATTTGAACACTTAGTGAAGTAAGCTATTACATACAAAGAGCTACCAATGTCATAGCTGTTTACAAAACAACTATTTCTAGTGGTAAGGGCATGTATGTTTGGAAAATGCAAGGGTAAACCAGGTTTTTATGGTAAATGTTTCTGATATTAATGTGCCTTCTAATATTTATATTTAGTTATTGATTTATCCAAGTTTAGCACAGCTTCACATATACTTATTTGACAAAACAATGTTAATTTATTGCATAAGGAAGCATAATGGCATTCTTTTAATCAGAAATCACATTATTTTCAAGACCTTTTTAGTCACAGAACATCCTTGCTATAGTTTTTTTTCCCTTGAAGGAAGGTGAATTTTTTTTTTTCATTCTGCTCCGGATTATTCCTCATCTCTTACTCTTGGGGACATCACTAACGGAGGTTGTGGGGTAGCAGGTAATCGGATGAGTCCTCATCACATCATAGATGTTGTCTTTTCTTTGGCCCCATCTGTTGGAAACAGTAACTAACTTTTTTGCTTAAGCTAGTAGGAGAGGAGCTGTAGAAAATCAGCTGAAAAGAAATTATTAGTCTTCATTTTCTTGTTTTCATCCTGCAAACACAGGTTTCTAAATATGCTTCTTCTCTAATCTTCATTAGAAAATCTTGAAGACTAGCAGGACATGAAAAAAAGCATGGGGATTGTCTTAAAAGCATCAATAAAAATAAAAGTCATAATTGTTTCTTCTCATTCAGATGGTCTGTACATTTTTAGTGCTGGTTGATTTGAAGTTTTCCATTAAATTTTATTCCTACTTAAATGTGAATGAATGATACATATACAATTCCAAATGTATCTTTTTATTTAGAATTTGCTTATTGGCCTTGAAGATAAAATAAAAGGAATGACAGTATATGAAGTTATTTTTCATTTGGTGGTATCCTTAGGACTGAAGTATATTGCTGTATGTATCTCAGAAGAAAAAAGCTCGCATTAGACGTAGTCTGTTGGCAAAGCTGTACAGCTCCAACTCACTACTGCTTGAAGTGTCGTGTTTTTCAGGTCCAGAAACACAAGATATCAGGCCAGTACTATAGGCCAAGTGTATTCGCTGTATACCAGAGATAACTACTAGTAAGGAACACATAAAAAAATTCAGTTTTCTAATGATTACAAGTTAGAGCTGTTGCCATAGAACTAACTAGTAAGAGCTGAGCTGTGGACCTGATTGCATTTTAAAATCTACAAATTTGGGAACATTTCACGATGTTTTTTACAGCATTTTAGGTTTTAAAGCAATTTAGATTTTAGATTCCAACAATTTCCCCTCTGGAATCCATTCTTAATATGCCTTTAAGTTTCTGGCAGGCCCTGCCCGCCTATGCTTTATGTCATTTTTGCTGTATACTCTTCCCTTGATGATTCCAAGGCTGTTGGCTCACTGGCTGCAGTGATAGTACCACCTCAAGGCCTTTCCATTTGCTGTACCCTCTTTCTACAGCAATCTTCTCCTAGATGTTCTTTTCTTATTAAGGAAGATTTCCCGAACCACCTTTTAAAGCTCTGGTGCCCCATCCTGTGCTTCCACACAGAAGGCACACACTTCAGATCACTCAGCATATCCTGTGTTCTCTGCATTGCTTTCTTCTATTCATGCACTAAGACTGAATGTTCTATAAAAAAGAATTTTTATGTGCTTTGCTCACAACTTTCTGCTGAGGACAGTGTTTGACATGCAAGTGTCCAAAAGTACTCACTGAATGATTAGCAGCAGAGTCAGTTGCAAAATAAAGTTCTAAACAGGAATATCTTGTGTTTAATATTATCTTAAGTCACAAACATTCTTAGTGTTGTGGCTTTTTGGATATTCCTACCCCAGAGCCAGAGGGCAGAAACTTCAGGGTTATCTGTTGTCATGGGTCAGAAAAGCCATAAACTGAAAGGTCACTGGGATTTGGCAGTTAAAGAAGTGTGTGAAGGTAGGAGCTGATGGGTTTAAAGAGCGCCGGATAAAGGTTTTGGATTCCACATAGAAATTTTAAACACATTCCAGTATGAGAAAACCATCTATCTTTACGCTCAAAGACCTTCTTTGGCTGTGGCTAGCAGGGCCAAGAAGATGTTTTCTAAACTACATTTTGTATTTTTACCTCTTTTTCAACTGTGTACTGAGGCTTGTGTATGTGCCTGACTCTGTATCAGGATAGGAATACTCAACCGATCAAATCTAATTACATTTACTTCCCAACTAAATTGTGTATCACTTTCCTCTCTTGTGAAAGAAATGGCCTCTCTTGGGTCCTCAGCATCTGATTATTGCAAACCTAATTGATTTGCAACATTCCATTAATAAAGTTAACTAAAACTAATTATATATATTGAATAAAAGTTTCCTGTGAAATGAATTTTTCTATTTAGCTTAAGGGTCTTAACTGTTAGACTGAATTACTGAAGAAGATTCCAGAAGTATTTTCTCTTGATATATATATATATATATATATATATATATATATATGTAGAATTTCTAGTTTTTTCCACAATCAATGTAGATTGAAGGATGGTGACACCATAAAAACTAGAAAAGAAAAAAGCTAATTAAATATGGAAGTTGGAGATGTTGAAAGGTTTTCCTGAAAGATAAAAATCATAAAGTTATAGAAATCTCTTCATAGTCTTCATGTTAAATTATATTAATTTTGTCATATTATAAGGACTCTGAAATAAAATTTAAAATTTATTTGCATTTCTTGTTGTATTAACAGTGCAGTCTTCCCTTCAGTTAACTCATGTGTACACGCTGTATTCCACTTATTTCAGATAATATGTTTTCTTTAATCTATCTAATTAAATTAAAAAATTTTTTTAAAACCAAAAAAGAATAAAAATGATGATACAAATTTCAAAACAAAATAATAGGAGATTAACAATGGTTAATATATTTTGTATTGTTATCTTCAAAGTAGTTGCTCAGATTAAAAGATATAGGCATGAAAAAAATGATCAAACAGTGAAAACACAAGTTGTTCTTTTTGATCAGAGATTAATAGTATAGTTATCTATCTATCTATCTATCTATCTAATTACATTTTATTTCTGGGAGGTGTCCAGAGAGACCCTCATCCTGCTTCAATTGCTAAACCTAGCTGATGCATTGTGGGCCAGTACTTTCCACAGGACCACTTCAGTATTCCTTGTTTGTTCAGTTGTGGATAAACACTCTATACGTGAAACAAAGTCTAGCGTTCATTAATAGCTGAGGGTTGAGTAAACTATACCTGGTTATATAGTAACCTCAAATATCACAGGATGCTGCTATTATGGGCGTCAGGACCCACACTGGCCATGCTTTCATTTAGCCCAGGCAGATTCCTTGCTTTGCATTGCTAAGGATCACAGCTCTTTCATCCTCATCTTCCATCCTGCTCTACACACTGATTCCACTGAAGGGCAAATGAGGTCTTGGAAAGCCCACACTGGTTTTCCATTGGATTGGTAGCAAACTTGAGAGGCCAAGATACATGCTCTTGGTCAATGACAGCAATTACCCTCTACCCAATTTTGTCTGTTTCTTTATGGTGTCCATCCAGTGGGCAGAAGTATTTGACTTTCCCTGGATGAGACGAGGGAGTACACTGCTCCTAACTAGACTTCGTGCTCACAGTATTACATTCCTATTGTCCCAGGGCCCTCTGAGTGAGTAGTATTTGTTTAAATTCTGGAAAGATATCAAAGACCTATTCACATAACCGATCATCTTCTACTGGATCTGCGGTGCATTATTAATTTTCTGAGATACTCTAGACTTTTCTGGAATTTAAAAAATTATTCCTAGGTGCCTACTAAGTCTTCTTCAAAGGAGCAACTAATTAGTTGAAGAGCGAGGATGACAATATTGCTGGTGCTAGTTGAAAGTTTTTCCTTCCAGCAAAACAGCTTCTAAATTTAGATAGTAATTCTCAGAGCTCTTCTAATTGTTAAAAATATAAATAGTAATATAACTTGATGTAGTTATCTCTTGGATCATCAGCTATGTGGTAAGCATATTTGATCATATTATTTTAGCAAAAGAATACGTTACTTTAGCAAAGCTATAACATTATTATAGATAAACTGTATAATTAGGTAATTTAGAGTGAACCTGTTTAGCATAAAAAAACAACTTTTATTTTTTGTTTATAGAAAGCAACCACAAATGGCTGTTTTTCTCCTTTGTTTTCATTGGTAAGATTCTGGGACTAATATTTAAAAATTACAAATTCGGCCCAAACTTTTGCTATTTATGTTTTCATATAAAAATGATATTATTAAATGTGTAAGAGGAATAATGGCTGGATATTTATATTCCTTTCTGACAACCATCCATCTGACTTTTTAAAATCTTATGCTTCAATAACCCAAAGACAAATTTGTTTGTAGTTTTTTGCCGGTTTAATCATTAGTCTAGGAAATAAATGCAACTGAATTGCTAGGTAAAAATGACTGAGAAGTAATTGAGACTGATGTTTAATTAGTAGCATTGTAACATTGGAAAAAGGATGATTAATGCTTTGAAGAATATATTATAACAGGGATGCTTATATTAATTACAAGTGAAAAAAGCTGCTATATATATGCAGTATATGTTACATATTATAAAAATGTGTTATATTTATTCATATAAATATATTTATATTATGATATTATATTATTATATAATACTATGTAACTCTGTTATATATATAAGTAACAATATATTATACTATAAAATGATATAACTATATATTATTATATAAAATATATATAAAATAAATCAAATCAGAGACTTGTAACATGAACATTTCTATAAAAATATGTTCTCCCAGTCAGCGGCTCCTGTGAGCCCACTGGCGTGCAGGCTGAGAATCAAACATCCACTTCCCCTCCCCGCGCCCATCAGCAACTGGGGACAGAGGTCTGAGCATCTCTTGGGAGGGTGACTGTAAGCAATGTGACAAGTATGGGGGATTTCCTTCAGTCTTCTGTTTGAAGGCAAAGGTTGTTTTCACTGTTATGTTTTGTTATGTTTGTTTTGCTCTATTCAATACTCTCCTTCAATTGGTTTTATAATGTTCTGTTTTTGGTTCGATTTCACTATACATAATTGACTGGACAACTATTGTGAAGATAACGAGATATACTATAGTATCTATTACTCCTATCCTAGTATCCCGCTGTGAAGTTGTATCACTGCATTGTCTCAATTGGCTTTGTTCTGTCTTGTTCTGTTGTATTTTTACTACCTCCAAAATAAAAAAAAAATTTTTTAAAAATATGTGTTCTAGTACTTATTTTGTTTGGCTTTCAAAATTGCTTAAAAACATAACCAGTTTTAAGTCATGTTGTATCCTTTTAGCAAAACTAAAACCTTACAGAAGTTTTATTTACTTGGAGATGTCAAGAATATTGGTAAACACAGGTACAATTATATATTTTGATATTTAGCACAGTATAACTGTAGCTATCTCTTTTCTCTGCTTTTAAGAAATCAAGAATCTCTCCCTTTAGAAGAGTACATAGATTACATAGCCCCATGTGTAGGCTGTGTGTAGGTGTTTTCTGGGAACTGAACCCAGGGTCTCCCAGATGCTATCAATGTGCTCTACCACTGAGCTACACATCCAGCCATGTTTATGCCATATGTTTTAATAACCTAACAAATAATAAGAAGAAAGAGGCTACTGAGAAATATGTAACCCAATAATGTAACACTGAGAAAATTGGAATTTCAAAAATATTTAAAATTTTTCAAGTAAATAAAAGAGTATAAAATCTTCTTATCAACCAACAATGAAATGTGACTACATTATTGATAAATTTGTTTATAGTATTTGGTCCAATACAAATTTTGATGAGGAGACAGATGTTCTGTATCTGCACTGTCTGCTGTCACTTGAGTTGTGTCTACTACAACTGAGGAGCTAAATGTTTAATTTTATTTCACTGAAACCAATTTATATTTAAATTTAAACAGGCCCATATGCCAAATGACTACCGTAATGTATGATACAGGTCTATAGATTTAAAATCATTAAATTAAAAAAAAATTTAAATGTCCTAAACAGATTTACCCCACTTTGAAGTAGGTGGATTTCTACATACTCTTTGGACCTATAAAACAAGCTTTGAAATTGTTTGTCTAGGGATAGTTAAAATCAATAAGGGATCAGAGTTCTGTAGTTGTAAGTTCATAAAAATTTCAAAGGGATATTACAGAGTTCAGAAGGTCCTTCCACAAACAGTCTATATTTACATATATCCTAGAGCTTGGGGTGGGACCTTGGAAAGATTATTTTACAGGAAACCAAAGAGAAAAACTGCTGGTTAGTGTTAAGCTGGTATAGAATTAGTTCCTTAGTAAACAAAAAATAGCTTCCTAGGATGAGGTTTGTTTTGCTTGTTCATTTGAAATTTAAAGGCCTGAAAATGTTTAAAGTTTTAAAGTATGTTTTCTTCAGTGTTTTGTTTTTCTTTTTAAAAATTGTTTCTTGGTACATTTTAGATATACATAATGATCATATTCATCACATGTACCCATGCATGGTATATTTTGAGTATTATTTTTCCCCCGTGCTCTCCCTTCCCTTCAACCCCACTTTCACTTCCTATTTACAAAGCTTTGTTTCCATTTTACCCCTTTTTAGTTTGTTTTCCTTTTCCCTTGCTTTGTTCCCCCTTCCCCTACCCTGGTTACTCTTTCTTTTTGAACATTGAACATCTTACCACAGTATCTATGTACCTAAGTTTATAGCAGCACAGTTTGTAACAGCCAAATCTTGGAAACAACCCAAATGTCCATCCGCTGAGGAATGGATAAAGATGATGTGTTTTTTTATACATTGGAGTACTACGGGGACGTAAGAAAAAGCTTGAGACATTCCTAGGTAAACAGATGCAACTTGAAACCATACACCTAAGTGAAATAAATCAGACTCACATGTATAAACATTGCATTGTCTCCCTGGAGTGAGAAACAGAAAGAGTAAATAAGTGTTCTGTTATTCTTAAGTAGAACATCATAGGTATTTTGGAAGTTTTGCTACAAATGTGTGAATGTTATGAAATGAAGGCTTTGGAAATATAGGAGAAGGGAGATGCGTCCAACCTTCTCTTCCAGCAAGGGTGCCCTAGAATTAACTGTTGCTTCTGTCACTGTAGGGCTGATGGAGTATTATGCAGAAACAACTCTTGATTAGTATTCTTGGGATGCATCTTATCATTCTGTCTCCTTATCTAGGATATGTATTTTATCGCACTGTTTCCAGAATTGAATTGTTGCTGAACAAATGCAAACTCAGACTCCCAAATTCATGCATATTTTAAAGACAAAAGGAACAGCAAAAGTAACTCACACTGAAAATCCAGCACACACACACAAACACGCACGCACACATGCACACACACACGTCCTCAAACCAACCCAAACCAAATCTTAAAGATATCCAGTGACATAACTCTTTAGAATGTTACTATTTTTGTATTTAAGATTAAAGCAGTTCCAAATAGTTTCCTAGCAGCACTACCCGGAGTGCCTTGTAGAAGGTGTTTCATGCTATAATCTAGCAAAGAATAAAGTCACTTCTATTTGTCTCCTAGTACAGCACCTACCTAACCTCTCCTGTGATAAAACATAATTACAGTATCTTCAGAATGGTAAAAGCTGTTTTTTTCTTTTCTCTGGTAACTGAGGTTTGGGATTATTTTTGAGCCGAGTCTTTTTTCCCCCTTCTAGGATTTCTTCCTTCCTTCCTTCCTTCCTTTCTTTCTTTCTTTCTTTCTTTCTTTCTTTCTTTCTTTCTTTCTTTCTTTCTTTCTTTCTTTCTTCATTTTTATTTATTTTTTTGGTGGTGGGGATCAAACTCATGACCTCACGCTTGCCAAGCAGGCACTTATGCCACTGAGCTAAATCCCCAGCCCACGAGGATTTCTTTTATGAAAAATATCAGATAGGTTCATTAGATAGGGGTGCAAGGACAAAGCAGTTACAGTTGATCCTGCTGCCCCATGTCAGGTTCTGAAATATTAATGTCCCTCCATGTGACTCTCTGTCACTAATGCCTATCCTAGGGCCAGACTGCCTCTACTTCCATTTCATATACTCTTTGCCCTGTATCTTATTATTGGAGTAAAGGAGAAATTTGTAGAGATGAGACTCTGAAATATATTAATGTTTTACGTTTATAGTCTTGAGAATTGTGCGAGTACTGGGAGTCACTGAGCACAGATAACCCCACCCCCGGATGGCAGAGGAGAGCACACATTTTCTGTTAGTCCTATCCTGAAAAGGGAGCACTTCTCAAGCAATCACCTATGGCTACAACGGGTCTCTTCCAAGAGGCTGTAGATTTCTTTAATGGTTTATGCAAATAGAAAGCTCAGCAGTGTAAGTTCCTGCTTAACAAACATGAGGTCATGAATTCAATCCCCGGTACAAAGAAAAAAAAAAAAAGAAATATTCTGGCAATTATTACACTGTTTACATTTTTACATTTAACACCATACATGAATTCCGTTTTAACCCATGTATTGGAGGGAACAGAGTGAGACTGGGATTACATTCTTTGCTCTATCTCTTTTGTAGGACAAAGATGTGAGTGGCTTAATGTGCTACCTGCACTGCTGACTTATTTAGGGAAAGCTACCGACAGATGACAGATACAAGGCTGTAGGTGAAAGACACTTACCTCGTGGCCACCTTCTGGGATGGCTTCAGTAACTCACTGAGATAAAAACCCAGCCATTTTAGATCAAACTATCACACACCAAATCTGAAAAGAAAAAGAGAGATTAATGTGGTTCACAAATAAGGGCAGAGTTTTAAACTTACACAGTGGGTATCAACATCGCACATTAAGAATTTGGCAGGGAATGAAGCCATCTGGTCCGTACTGAGAACATATTTTCCTTCTGTAGAGTCAGGCTTTACTGAGTGGCTGCCTTTTCCTGCTTGTGATCTCCTCACTACCTTGTTGACATGCGCAGAGAAAGAGAAAAAGAATTTTTTTTTTTTTGTAAAATAGTATAGTCTCATTTGATGATGCTTTTTGTAGGGATGGCCACTAAGTAAAGCAAATGATAATGAATTCCCTTTTTACTTATAAATTTAAGTTAAATCTTGATAAATAATCTTTTAAGAATAAAGTTTATACAGGTGTTATAGAACCTCAACTTAAAAAAATGCTATTATAAAGAGCTTTCTTTTTCATGGCAGTAATACCTTCATAAATTTTGAGTCATAGAAGGGTATAAAATTAAAAAAACCCATCTATTTCTTTGTTGTCTGTGTCTCTAGATTTTCACTAACAAGAATACTTACAAGTAAATAGTTTTTGGTCTACCTTCTAGAACTTTAAAACATGTATACACATGCATATAAATATTCATGTTTTTTCTTTGTATATGTTACATTATTTAGCTATTTTCTATCTTTAATATATTAATTTTACTTAATACTATGGCTAGGGGAACTTACTATATCAGTACATATAAATCTATCTTATGCATTGATGACCATACAATACTCCATTCAGTGCACTGATTTACCAAACAAGTCTGCTATTAATCTCTTATTCTGTTTTTGCCAATTTCCCTTTTCTCCAGGGAACACAAAAATATTTCAGTTACACATTTATACAGAAACATTTTTGTACTTATATGAATATATTAATAGGGTAAATTCCAGATAGAACTGTTAAGTCAAATTACTTGTTTACCCTAAATCCACCATAGATTTTTATCAAATAATTCTTTCATAATTAATGTTTTGATTTGCACTTTTTTTAATTGTGAAGGTGAACTTATTTTCTGTCATTATTCTTCTATTGGTTTGCACAGATCTTTGCTCATTTTTCAGGTAGATTATTCAGCTTCTCAGGTTAAAAGCTCAGGCTACATTACAGAAATTTCCATTTTACATCTAATGTACGGCAGTGACCTCTCTTGTTTTTTTATTTGTCTTTGGAGTTTGGTTATGGTATTTTTGTTACACAACCATGATTTTCATGTAACCAAGTTCATCAATATTTTTCAAGAGGTATTTAGAAGATTTGTTTAAAAGTTGAAGATTGTATTTAGGTTACTTTAAAAAATATGCACATCAATTCTAGTAGGATTGTTATTTAGAAGAATTTCAGTATTATAAAGATCTATTAGTGAAAGATGTTTTCCATGAGATGATTTCTCTTATAAAAACCCAAAGTGGTATAAAAACTATTTACTTTTTTTTGTAAAGTTCTAATAAATTTTAGGAAAAAATTATTGAAATGATATAAGATTTATAATATACTTCATCCAGAGAGTTACTAGGGGTTGTCTAAGACTTGAAATCTAGCATGAATTATGAGGAAAGTAACAGAAACTCCAAGACAAATAGAAAGTGACAAATAAAACATAATAGAGATTTGTCATAGGAAATTTGGAGTGCAGATACAGAATAAAGAAAAAAATAAACCTAAATTAATAACCCTCAAAAACTTCATGATTTTCTTGCCATGAGATGATATATAAAACATACTGTACATTTATATAAAATAGATAACGAATATATAATTCTTTATCACATGGTTTAAAATCACATCTGTTCATTCTTATTGGCACTCTTAGTAGATCACAAGCCAAGACACGGTCAAGAAACCATTACATAGGAATCGCATCAAATTCTTTTCCATTCATGATAAAGCAGCACCGATGAACTATGTGAAGGTTAGAGGCTGGGAGACGTCATAGTTCAGTGTGTTTTATGGGAAGTGATATCACTGGAATGGGATGGGAGTAAGGATATTAAATCTAAATTAATGGAACATGCTTTGTTTTCTAGGAGCATGTGATGTAGATTTAGAAGCATGCAAAAGTGCATTTGAATTGCATAACAAGGATAATTTGAGTCAAAAAGTAAATAAAACTATGATTATAAAATCATAAATTGCATGAAGTTTACTAGAAGAAATGCTGTAAGATTTTTCAACCTGTTTAGGAAAAGAAATCCTAATATAGATTGTGTTCTGCCTCAGACAGAAGGTCACAGGTCTTCAGTGAAACTGGTGGGACCTTAAAAGCCACAGGAGGGGGCTGGGGATTTAGCTCAGTGGCTTAAGTGCCTGCTTAGCAAGCACAAGGTCGTGAGTTCAATCCCTGGTACAAAAAAAAAAAAAAAAAAAAAAAAAGCCACAGGAGGTGATCACTGGCCCTTTATCACTTTTCAGCACTAAGATTCTTCCTGCTGTGGGTAAGGTGTCTTCTAGGTCGGACTTCCCCTCCCTTCCCCAAGCTGCATGCCATGGCAGCAATCCTGGGTTGACTTTGCCCTAATCTATAACTTAAAAGTAGGAACCTGTGCTGTCGGAGCTGCCTGGATATCTTGAGTTGTACAGTCAAGCGGCTGGTGAAGTTGTCTGTCTCCCACTGATGTGCCTTTGCTATGCAGAGGTGCCCTGTCTGGCCAGAATACCTTTCCTCTCAAACATGATCCCAGGGAACTTACTTCAGTTCAGTCTTTCCACCAACTCAAACGAGGTACTGTCAAAATAAGAGACCGCTTATTGTGTCAGATACTTCTGACAGCTGCCAGAGAATCCACATGCATTGGGAGAAATACTTCAGAAAGTAAATCATTTGAGGAGTCACTGACTTAAAATATACACATGTGCCCAATTCTCTGGGAACTGACTGCTTGGTAATTATGTCTGACTACAGTTTTAAAATCATGCTCATGTTAAACAAGCATTTATATTAAAATCTTAAAAAGTATTTTGCAGTTTGAATTAGAATGCTGAAAAAAATTAAGTGACTTACTTAAGAGACAACTTTATATTATTAGAACAACAAAAAGTAAACAGTAAATTTTAGGTATTGGGTGGGAAAATAGAAATATAAAAAAATTAACTCCTAAAAGTACATAATCTTTTTTTTGAGACTTTCTCATTATGCTTCTTAAACTGGCTTTGAACTCCTAGACTCAAATGAGCCTACAGTTTCAAACTGTTAAGTAGTTGAAACTACAGCCTTATGTCACAATGCCAACTACAATTATTTTCATAAAACTTGGCTGAGGTACAATTGATATACAAAACTCTCCACACTTATTAAGTGTATCCATTTTGATGAGTTTGGTTGTGCTGTCATCATGTTAATACTCCTTACCAACCAAAATAAGGATTTCTAGAATTCTTCCTTATTGTACTTAATGGCAAAAGCATGACTAAAATGGAATAGATCACATTTTCTTTTCTGGAAAGGAAGAGACCTTGATTTCAAATGACAACTTTAAATATATTCTCAAATAATTAGTTTGTATTAAAAATAGGCAACCCAGTGTAGAGTCAACACCATGATTGGCAACTAAGCACAGGCTCTGAGATCAGAATTTCTGCTTTAAATCTTGACACGGTCAGTGGCTCATTTGGGTGAGCTGTTTCACTCACTACGCAGAATCCAACCTATAAAACCAGGGGAAAATAATGGCTATCTCACTGAGTCGTTATGGGGATTAAATAAAAGACATTTAAAGGCTGTACATTGTGTTTGTGATAGGATACACGCTCCATAAACATTAGCTTTATTAAAAGGTCAAGAAAATAACCTCTGAGTAATCATTTTACACAAGCCACACATGTTGGAATCAACCAGGACCTTTACTAAAATGTAGATTCTTAGTCAATGGATGTGAATGGGGCATGAGATTCTGTATTTCTAGTAAACTTTCAGATAAAATGCAGAATGCTGGTGTGTGGACTGTGACACCTGCCATAATTGCAGGTGCTTGCTCCTAATTCAGAGTATGATGCATATATACAAATATATGATGTACATATATATATGTATATATATACATATATATATGATTTATTTTATTTGCACATGTTTGCAGTACCTAATCATTAAGATTTTTGTGGGGATTGGTACATGCCCCTCATGATTCTAATATTCCTGCCTTATTTGCCTCTCAACACCTTATCACTGATTTGATATTTCAGCTTTTTATTCTTTGTCATTTTTTTCTTCTTCTTTGCTGTCTCCTTGCCATTGCTGCTTTAGATTGACAAATGGTATCAATGTCTGCTTCCCTAACTTGTAAAACCAAAGCATCAACTTTAAGTCATTTTGTTTTGTGTAACAGGATAACATATTCAGACAAAATTAGAAAACTAGTTTCTAACAGTTCTCTTCTAATGCATAGAGATCTGAAAATGCATTTAACATTTTCTGTAGTGTTAGCTGAAAACAACCAACCAACAAATGTACATGGGATTAACTTTGGTAAAGTGTTTAGTGGTGGAATAGGAGGATGCACTTGATGTGGGCTGTCTTGTCGATGGAATTCTATTCCTTTGAGGGGAGAAAGCAGTGGTAGCTATTACAGAAGTGGCTTGAACCAAACCGTGTACATGTATTAGACACGCCAATGGGGCTGAAAGGCGGGATAGAAGGAGGGGCATTTGTGAATGACTTCCCTTTGTAAATGTATTTTTAGCTTGACCAACTGCTCTCGAGGGCAAAGACCATTTTTGTACTTTGATATGTCCTCAGGACCTAATGTCACTCAGAGCTGTTATTCTGTCAGCTAGAACCTGCTACTGCTGTTGGTACATTTCATAGGTGTATTTCTTCATTTTCCAAAGTAGGTAGGAGAAGCTTTGATTAATATAAAATGAGAAAATAT
Organism: Hydrochoerus hydrochaeris; assembly: GCA_004027455.1. Classification (NCBI taxonomy): domain Eukaryota; kingdom Metazoa; phylum Chordata; class Mammalia; order Rodentia; family Hydrochaeridae; genus Hydrochoerus; species Hydrochoerus hydrochaeris. The sequence goes on along the minus strand of PVLA01006485.1, from coordinate 37,894 downwards.
CTAAAGAATTAGAGAGAAAATTAGTAATCATAAATTCTCTTTAGAAGCACACAGCTGTATGTGTGTTTTCCAATATTTTTACTTTGTAGTTAACCACAGAACTTAAATTCACTGATTTATGTGAGATTTTAACACCATTTGGTAAAGAACAAGACATCCCATTTGTGTAGAAAATGAATAATAAATCACATAATATTTGACACAAACTAAAAAATTATTCTATAATTTAAACTTTTAAGCACATCCAGAAATGAACTTGAAATAGAAAAGCATATTGTAATTAAGAAAAAATAAAGCACAGTCATTGCTTGCCAATTTTTAAACTTTTAGATGTTAGAAAGGCAACTAAGACTGACATTAGCCATACAGCAAAACCATCCTGTTGGAGCTGAGCACAGTGGTGCACACGTGTAATCCCAGCACTCAAGAGGCTGAGGCACCGCTGGAAATCCAAAGCCAACCTGGGCTACATCATGAGCAGCCTGGACAACACAGCAAGACCCTGTCACAAACAAACAATACTCTTTGATACTGAAGGAAACTAACAATAACTAATAGATTCTAGATATTAATTTCTACTAATGACATTTAGATGATGCATCTTTTGAAAAATTTGACAAAAATAAAATCTTCAAGATTGATCTACAAGAATAATGTAAAATAAAGCAGTCACACAGCATTTACCCTACCCAGTGAAATTTTTGTTAGTGAAATGTTTTGAGATATTGCATATTTTAGTTTTCATATGCACAGGGATATAACTGCTGTGAAGAGAAAAAAAAATCAGTATCGGCAAACCTTTAAGCTAGTACAACAAACAGAACCAATATTCACTTTTCACTGTCCTATATATATATACTTTGTTTTATTTCCAATTGTTAAATTTGACATTAAAATAACCACAAACAAATGAAACATTTAGCAAATATTTATATTTTTTGAAACATTGTATTTTAGAGCTTTAGTAGTCATTGCAAAATTAGTTGAATATTAGTTGAATATTAAGCCCCTGTATATACTCCTGGATTTAAAGTGGCTTTATATAATAAGCTATTAAAAAGTTGATTTTTAGAAGCTAAAATTCATATTATGAATAGTATAGAAAATATAGTTAATTTAACAATTGAACAAATGTTTATCGTATTTTGTATACTATTTTAGTATGCAGCTATGAAATGAAAGACAAATCATGTAACCCAATGACTTCAAGTAATTTTGAAGAGAACCCTTAGGACTACTTTGAAAAAAACTAACAGAATAGTCCACTGATGATGTGTATAAAAGTTTACTTGTTCAGTATATTAAATAATACTATATCATGTACAGGTATGAATTCCATATGATGAATGTGATCATTATGTATTTCTAAACTACCAATAAATTTAATTAATGATAAAAGCTTCCATTTTACAAGTGTCAAAATAATAAAATGGAAATTTTATAGAGTATAAAATTTATACTCTAAAACCTATAAAACATTGCTGAAAGAAAGAAAATTCATATAAACAGAAATGGAAAAGAGGAATCAGATATCTTAAAAGGAATCATCCTCAGAAAACACAAAGAACCCTTACTCTTCAAAAAAGGAGAGGACAAATAACCCAGGTTAAAAATGGTCAAGGGTCTGAATAAACATTTCTCCAAGACATATATGAATAGATAACAGGCATATAAAAAGATGATTAGCTTTGTTAGTTCAAAGCAGATTAAAAGTCAAACCCACAATTAAATACCACTTACTTCACACCCAGAATCAAAAAATAAGCTAATACTAGATGTTGGAAGGATATGAGGAAATTGGAACATACACTGAAATTAGTAATGTAAAATGGTGCAGCCACTTTGGGAGCCAATTTGGGAGTTCTTCAAATGATTAAACAGTTGTTACAGGGATTTTTATCTCTGTATATCTGTGTACACTGTTTGTACCAAGAATGAAAGGCATCAATATAAAAGTGTTGGCTGAATGAATGTTGAAAACTTATGGTTATTAGAGTAGAAAAAACTGTTCCTAACCTGGACTTGGATACTGCATCGTATCTGTTGTTCTAGGCCCAGATTCATTTATTGGCAGAGTGTGCCATCAAAATAGCTTTATAATCTTTACAACACTTGGTCTTAAACTTCTAATCAAATCCCTAATTTACCAACCTACCGGAGACACTTTGCTATTCCCCAATAAACTGATCCTGCAAAGTGCTAGGCAAATTCATCAGCATGAGGCCAAAGGGCACATGTTAGCATTAGGCAGCCAAAGCATGTAAATGGGACAGGACTCTTATCTTTGTCTCTATAACAGACTTGAAAGCAAAATACAACTCTCAGTTTCTGCTTGAAAGGGCACTGTGACGTACAGAGGAGACGTGCACCGAGCATTTAAGCTATGCCTTTCAAATTTCTTCTTAGCTCCGTGTTTTACCTGAACTTTGGGTAAGTAGCAGATTAAATTTTTCTTTCCTGATATTCTTTCTTATTCCTCCAAATTAGTTATTTTTATTAATTAATCATAGCAAAACTACAGCAGTAAGTACAACAACAACAAAAAAACCCAAAATAAATTATATACAGTTCTGACACCTAGCTCAAAAGAAGACAAAAGTGAGAAGCCAGAACCATCTCCAGATTTCTCTCTTTCTGAATACCAACCCATGGTAAAAGAGAGGGAGGAAAGACATGAGCTCAGGATGCTGCGGTTCAGGAAATCTCGCCTCTGCAACGGCAAAGCAGAGACATTTTATAAATCTCAGGGATGTCAAGTCTTCCATTGGCACCAGAAGAGCCAGTGGAAGGAAACTCATGTTCTTTTGAGTTGGATAATTGGGGCAGTTGATTCAAGTTAAGGACAAAGAAGAACAGAACCAGAATTCAAGCTCTCATAATGGGAGCCAAGAACATGGATGTCAGAAAACGAGGATGAGTCAGACTAGATAAGGGACTTGAAACAAATAATCTTTACACTCCAGCAAATGCTGAAATCTAGTAACTTCAGTCCACTTCTTGAACCCTAAGCCACATTCAAGGAACAGCTAACCACGATTTGGGGAATGGGCATTTGACATCATCCCTAGAAAACTTAATGTGTATCAGGGCAGATAATTTAGTATAGGGCTATACAGATTTGAAGACTTCAAAACATGGAATAATAGAGTATTTATTTTAGAATTTTATTCTTTCAGCAATAATCAAGAAACAAAAGGAATCAAGGATTTTTTTTTTTAAATATCACTGGAGGGAACCTTAGGGACAGAGATCTTCAGAGTTATTAAAGAAACATAGCTGGGTAAGTGGGGTCTTCTTTGCACCTCTCTCTTTTCCCCCTGCCTTCCTGCTTCTAGGAAGCACGGCAGAGGGGAAGAACGGGGTCCCGGGGTATCACTGAGTCCATGGCAGCCTGAGAAGAGATGATTTTCATAGGCTTTTAAAGACCGGAAAACGCAGTAGGAAGATTGCAGTAGGGTTTGTTTGTTAACCCAGAGCCTCACATGTGCTAGGCTCTTCCGCTAAGCCACCTTCCTAAGCCCCTACAGCTTTCTCTTCTAGAAAAGATTGTAAAGTTTATCCCCTAGGTCCCAGGCCCCTCGGCTGGTAAATGCCAAGAGGATTATGTTGGGTATGAAGCATCTTCAAGAGGAGACACAAGTTGTCCAATAGTTACAAAACAGAAGACTAGGGTGTGGGGTTTATCCTCTCTTTCCTTCTGCTACTTTGTCTTCCTGGAATAACACAGGAAATAAATGCGCCAAGTTCCAAATGTGATCACAGGGGAAAGTAAACACCCAGACTTGTGTAAGGAAGGTTTGCAAAGGTTGGTAGTGGGCTTTCTGATATACAGGACCGTTAGCAAACAAAGGTACAGAGGTAGCTCTAACCAGGGGCAATAAACAGGCTGCAGGACAACAGGTAACCCACCTTGGAGAAGATTCCCTGAGGTCTTCTGGGAACGCAGCAGGCGACCCTGTGGAAGCACTGCGGGGGGTATCTGAACATGAGGTGCCACACAGCATAGGGGCGTTGAGGGCAACGGACCTTGGCTTAAAATCCTGCCTTGGCTACACAGGTGCACAGCCCAAGGCTGTGGGGATCGGGGACAGGAGAAGCCACTCACCCTGATTCAGAGGGGACCTAGCAATGCCTCAGAATAGGATGGGAGAGTTCGTCCCAGCTGAGGACCAGGTCCCAAGCACGGACTCGGAGGCAGAGTTTGCAGGGAGGGCGGGCAGACAGGAGGGGAGACTGGCTGTCTCCCGGAAGCCGAGGCAGAGGTTGAGATTACCTTACAGGTCACCCCAAAGCAGCACAACTGGCCCCAGGACTGCCTGCCTGCGGGGTCGTACTGGCTCCCACTTGGCCGACAGTTAAAGGACAAGGGTTATCTAAAAGCCCCCAAAGGAAGGTTTGCTGGGTTACCTCCCCCTGGTGTAGATTACTTCACTGTATTCGCAAGAGTGGGGTGAAAACAGAATGAGCTACTTGGAGCGCGAAGCTAAGAAGCCCGCAGCGTCGCCGCCCACCCCGAAGCCCCGCGCCCTGAGGGCAACGTCTGCCAGCTCCAGAGTGAGCCCTCAACGTGGTCGCCCTGCTGAGTCCCCGGGGGCTCCCCGAAAGTCACCCACGGTGAAGACGCCGGCGCACGAAACTTGCCCTTCCAGCCCCCAGGTTCCCACCGGGAAGGAGCGTCCGCTGCGACTCACCCGCGCCCGGGCTGCTGCGCCCTGGGGCCCCGAGCCCTGCCCGCGCCCCGGCTGTCCGGCACCCCCTCGGCCGCTCCCCATGGGGCGCCCCGGCCAGGCCGAGCGGAGCGGGGGGCCGCCCGGGAGCTGTGCGGCTCGCTGCGCCCGAGGTTCCCGCGGCCGGAGCTGGAGTCGGCGGAGCCCAGGCAGCGCCCGATTTATAGCGAGGGGCGTAGCTGCTCCGCGGCTCCGGCCCAGGCTCTGTTTTCCGCTCCCCGCTCCGCCCCGCCCGGCCCGGCCCGGCCCGCGGGCCCAGCCCCCGCGCTCCCCAGTTCTGCCGCCCGCGGACGGTGCCACTGTCCCCGGTGTCGCCTCCCACGCTCGCGCTCACGGCAGAGCCAGGGGCAAAGCAGCTTCGGTTTCCGGAGAGATGCCTCTTCCCTCACGTTTGTCATCACTATTATTTTAACTAGGGAAACTTTTAAAGACAAAATAAGCAAACTTCTTTGTCTTTGCTTTTCTTCTTTTTGGTACCGGGAATCGAACTCAGGACCTTGCACTTGTCAGACGGGCGCTTGTGCCCCTGAGCTGTATCCCCAGCCCTCAAAATGTGGCTCTACTGTTGTGGATCACAGATCATGTGGATTAATTTCAGGGTCATAAGACTGGACATTCATTTTCTCCTATTGACCACACCAGGAGTGCATTTCTTAAAGGGTAAAAATAGTCAAAGTTGTAAAATAAAACATCGATGAATATGTAAAGACAAATTAATATCAGTTCTTCACAAAATCTTCCAAACAACAGGAGAGCAAGGAAAAGTTCCTATCAAATGCTTTTTGAGGCCAACACTGCTGATACCCAGACCAGATAAAGACTTCAAAAGGAAACTACAAACCAGTGTTTTATAGAACTATAGATAAAATCCCCCAGGAATTGCTAGTAGTGTGAATCCATAACATATATAAAGGATTACACACTATGACTAAGTGAGCTTTATCCCGGAAAAAAAAAAAGCATAGCTTACCAAAAATTAATTAATCAGTGGAATCAAGAACAAAACCCATATGGTCATCCCAATAAATTAAAAAAAATGAAATAATCCAATATTCTTTCATGATAAAAATCATACAGCACTAGGAATAAAAAAAAAAAGAACTTCCAGTGTCATACTCAGTGTTAAGTCTACAGTCAGACAGAATGATTTCTGATTTTCCACTTCTGTTTAGCTTTGTACTACAGGTTCTGGCCAGGCCAAATAAGCAAGAAACAAACAAACAAGCAAAAAAGATGAAAAACAAATAGAAAGCATTCATATTAGAGTAGAAGTAAAGCTATTTGTATTTGTAAATGACACAACTTTATATTTTAGAAACTGAAGAATTAACTAAAAAATAAAAAATACTAAGGCTGAAAAATGAATTGAGCAAGTTTCAGAATACAAGATTAATTTAGAATGCAAGAAAAATCAGCTTTATGTCTACAAGCTGGCAATGAAGAATAAAAAATGGAAATATGAAAACAATTCCATTTACCATAGTTCAAGAAACTAAAAAGATTTGGGAATACATTTAACAAATGGGCTGTAGGTGTAGCTCAGGGGTAGGGTGTTTGCTTAGCATGCATGAGAACCTGGTTTCAGAATTTATCACTGAAAAAAATGGCATAAAACTTGTACTCCAAACTCAAGAAATATTGATGAAATAAATTAAATTAGACCTAAATAAATGGGGTGGCATTCTATGTTCATTAACTGGAAAATTTAATATTATGACAATGGCATTATCTTCTGCATAATTTACTGATGAAACAGTATCTATATAAAAATCCCAATGAGTTTTTCTTCAGAGATTAAACTGGCCTACTATTCATATGATATTGCAAGTGACTGAGAAGACCCAAAACAGTTCTGAAAATGAACAAAGTTGGAAGACACACTCCTCCCAATTTCAAAGTTTACTGCAAAACTACAATGATCAAGACAGTATTATATTGACATAGGGAGAGATGTATAGATCGCTGGAATTGAATTGTGTCTGTAAATTAAACAAAGATATTCAATGGAGACATGAAAAAACTGTGATAGAACAACGGGCTAGCCACAAGAATAAAGGTGGTCTCTTACAACACACACACAAAACAACTCAAAATGGATCATGCCGCCAGATGTAAAAGCAAAAATTATAAACTCAAGAGAAAGCATAGAAAGAAATCTTTTTAACTTTGGTGCAAGACGTTTTTGGTATGACACTAACAATGTAAGAAACACCAGGAAAATAGGTATAATAGATTTCATGAATATTATAGCTTCTGTGCATCAATGGATACTAAGAAAACGAAAACCCATGGAATATAAGAAGGTATTTGCAAGAACTGAATAAACATGGGCAAGGATCTAAACAGACATGTCTCCAAAGGATATACATAAGCAGCCAATAAGTATATGAAAAGACACAATATCATTACCTCTGAGGAAAATGGAAACCCAAATTATAATGTGTTACCAATTAACACTTAATAGGACAGCTACAAAAAAAAAAAAGTCAGATGATCAAAAGTATTGGCCAGACTGTGGAGAAGTTGGGGCCCTCATATGTTGTTGGTTGGAGTGTAAAATGATGTAGCCATTTAGAAAACATGGGGCAGTTCTTTAAAATGTTAGACATAGAGCTGCCATATGACTCAGCAAATGTAAATTGGTTATTATTTAGCTAGATTCTTAGATACATGCCTGTAAGGAGTGAAAACATAAACCTAAATGAAAATATAGACATGAAAATTCATAGCAGTATTATTCATGTAACAGCCCAAGGAAGAAAAAGGTCAGATATCCATTAACTGATTACTAGATAGACAAAATGTGATACAGCTTACCATAGTATATTTTTAGGCAAGGAAAGGTAATTTTACAGCGTAGATGAGTCTTTAAAACATTGTGTTAATTGAAAGGACCCAGTCACAAAAGGCTGTATACTGAATGATTCCACTTAAATGAAATATCCAAGAGAAACCTATATGTTGAGAATTTTGGTGTTTAGGGAGAGAAGAGACAAAAGGGAATATTAGTGACTGCTAATGATTTAGAGTTTCTTACGCTTTCAATGGATAAATTGTATGATACATTGTTTATATATAAATAAGCATGTTTTATAAAGCAAAATATGACATTTGTGTAGACAAATGTCTGACTTTTATTTCCTGCACAATTGTCTGACTTTTATTTCCTGTTTCCAAGTTTCTGAAGAGAACAGAGGTGCTGAGGTGCTGTCTTTTATGCTTTCCTTGCAATGGCTAACGATCTTTCTTACAAGTCAGAAATGTAATGTTAATTGTTAAATTATTGGTATAGGGAGAAAAATGTGATGAAATCTTTTTTTACTTTATGAAAAAAAGTAGAACATATTATATGTTGAAATGACTTACTTTAAAAAAATTCATAAAATAAAAAATGCCACATTATCCAATGTAATCAAGAATGAGGTAAACACAGATTTCTTCAGGAAGACTTGGTGAGAACCCAGTGCTAAAGAAGACACGATTCTTGGGTCTCAGATGTGCTAGTCCAGCATCCTTTTTCATAGGAAATTATGCCTCTGGGACAATATCTTGCCTTAATAGTCTATTATATTTCTTAGGTGCTGGGAACATGATAAGAATCCCTACAAGTGTAAATAAATAATTCTAAGACTACCTTTGATTCCATAGGAGGAATATATCTTCAGGGAAAAGTTATTTGAAGTAGATTTCAAAATATAGGTAAAATAGTATATGTAAAATGGGACCTTAGGATTTATAAAAATACTAAGACAAATAAAGTCATTCATATGGGACAGTAGTGTTACTGAAATTTTATAGAGCTATAGAAGCTATTATTTATTACATAGTTACTATATGCATCAGAGTCTATTATGTTATTCATAGCTATTAAACCTGTATATCAGAGAGAGAGAGAGAGAGAAGGAGAGAGAGGGAGAGTGAAAGAGAGGAAGAAAGAGAGAGAAGGAAAGAGAGAGAAGGAGAGAGAAGGAAAGAGAGAGAAGGAGAGAGAGAGAATGAGAGAGAATATGAGAGAGGAGAGGAATGGAACTGGGAGGTAAAAAAGGACTAAAATATGGTATGTACATGTACCAAGTCCCCAGGAGAAATATATTATATACCACAAACATTTACTAATTTAAAAAATTTAAAAATATGTCATTACTATTCTTATCTTATAGATGAAGAACTTAAGGTAGACAAGCATCCATGGTTTGTAAGAGGCAATACCCAGGTTTCAATTATGTGGCATCAAAGTCTATGCATTTTCTAGATATGGGCAGAGCTGAAAGAACTAGAAAGGTGGGGTGAGCATGCACATGGGATTTGGGAGCTAGTACAGGCATTTGAATTTAATTTGATTCTGGAGGAATTTTGCTTCCATGATGAAGGGCATGTGTGTGGGTGGATTAGAATTTAGAGATAGTATAATTAGCAGTGACATTTGGCTCACATAGAATGTAACCCATATAAACACAATGATGTAACCCATATAAACAAAACTAGAACTAGAAACTGAGTCAAGACGGAGCAGAGAGAATTCACAGAAGTTACTAGGGGTCTGGGAGAGTGTGCCACGCTGGGTTATAAGAGGTGGCTGATCAGGCTTCTCTATTTTAGGACCTGTCTCTGATGTCTCTCACTGACTATCAAATTGGGAGAGAAAGGATCCCCTTAGAGCCAGTGGCTTGAAGGTATTTGCTCTGCTGTTAGCTTTCTCCTGGAGTAAATACTTCCTTTTAGCTCATATAACTGCAACAGATATTTGTGGGTTTAAGTGACTCTGAAGCTTTTTATTCATATTTATGATTAAAGTCACTAAGAAGTACACCCAAAAGATGGATGGTGGGAACAGAGCCCTAAGATCAGAAGATGAGCTAGGGGTTGGAACTTAAGGCGCTGGGAAACCAAGCAACCAGCTTGCTGCCCTGGCAAGCGGCTGTGAGCCTTCCGACCTGTGGGCTGAGATTCAAACATCCACCCCCTCCACCCTCTGTTAGCAAGTGGGATCCAGAGAGTTGAGCATCTCTTGCAAGGCTTGACTATATATAATATAGCAAATAAGGAGGATTTCCTTCTACCATCTCTTTGAAGGCAAATATTCTTTATCACTGTTTTGCTTTGTTCTGATTAATGGTATCGCTCTATTCAATATTCTGTTTTTACAAGTTCTATAATGTTCTATATTTCCTTTGATTTGGCTATACCTTATTGAAAGAACAAGTATCGTAAAGAAAATGAGATATACTATGATACCTATTACTGTTATCCCGGTAACCTGCTGTGAAGTTCTGTTCCAATTTCACTACACTGTCTCAGTTGGCTTTGTTCCATCTTATTCTGTGGTATCTCACTACTTAACAAAATAAATAAATAATAAAAAAATAAAAAAGTAAATAACAACAAAACAGATCAGTAAGATACTGAGCAACCTGAAACATGATATAACTAAACAAATAATGGACTTAAAAAGCAAAAGGAGGAAAAGAAAGCACTCTAAAGGATATAACTGTTTGTATGTTTAAGTGTGTAGGATTGATAACCATGTTGCTAAGTTTTTGTTCGATCGGTGAACAGAACTGTTTGCAGCCTCACTATTTGAATGTCCACTTTGCATGCTTTAATTTTGTAACTTGAATCTAAGAAGACAATATGTAATATATCAACTAGTGATTTCTTACTGTTTATTTTTTTTTGAAATTCTATATTGTTTCTTCCTTTTTTCTGTTTTGCTTTTTTTTCTCTTTAAATCAAATTAAAGAAAAAAAGAAGATGAGCTTGGGGGTAGGAGTTACGAAGGAGGTAGTGGGTGGGGGAGTTACGGAGAAGGATGCAGAAACGGGCATTTCAAGAATTTGTCAGTGCAGAGAGGGCACGCTAGAATACAGCAGAGGTCTGACTCGGAGTTAAAGGTTCTGAAACCAGCTGAAAGGGGAGAGGGAAGGTGTAGGGAGAAAGAAAACTGGCAAACAAAGAAGTGGTGAAACTTTGGCCAAGAGGAGGGGAAGAACCAGCATGTACAACACAAGTGGTGAGAAAGGTGCCCCGGGTGGAGGCATGGGGACTCTTGGAGACAGTGTTCTGGGGAGAAAAAGAAAAGTTCAAAGTACAACAAAGTTTTGAGGTTTTTTGTTCTTTTGCTTTTATTCCTTTTCTTTTTCTCTTAGGATTCTGGGCACTTTTCTTGAACTTCATCATTGAATTCCAAGCATGGGCATGCCCTTGTTTTATTTTAAATAGACAACACTTTCGTTGGAGGTGGCATTCCCATCTCTACCACCAGCCAAGAATTTACCCCGTCATATTTATTTTTATTTTATCTAACATCTGCCTGAGAAAAGAGCTTCCATTTGTCTCTTGTGCATTATTTAGAAATGTTTGTGGAGCTTCTTTGTCTTTGGTGTTATGCTAAGTGATGGGAAAATAGAGATAGAAGCACTGGCTTTTCCTCCTCTTGCAGGAGGAGTGGCCTGGGGAGATGGTGTAGGCCTGCTGGGTGATTCATGCACAAGGACTGTAGGACTGGAGAGGAGAATCACAGCAACTAACTCCTTCGTATAACATAGATCTCTCCTAGGCATTAACTTAATTATTTGCTCAGTTTTGAAATGGAACCCTTTGTGAGACTTACTCAGACTGTTGTAGATATTTGGAGTCATTTATCATGAGGCTTTGGTAAAAAAAGCCAGAAGTAGGTGTTAACCAAAATCTAGAGTCTGTAAGTAAAAACAAGAAATACTCTTGTGATTGTGGCTTAAAGAAATCCTTTGTATTTTTAAATCTACGTAGTGGTATAAAAATCATTAACTGTAGTCACTCTTCTAATTCCAACTTGGCTTATTATTGTGATGCATTGGCTGAATAACAGTATGGTTTAAATTTTAGGCTTTTCTGCTATAGGCTGAGTTGCTAATCTGAAAATCTGGAATTTTAAATGTTCCAAAGTCTAATACTTTTTGAGTAATAACATTACAGCACAAATGGAAAATATTACACCCTGAAACTTTGCTTCATGTGCAAAATTATTAAAATATTGTTTTATTCTATGTGTATATCTATGAGACAAATTTGAATTTTCCATTCATACTTATGTCTTATGCCCCTAAACCTCATTATGTACATGCAAATATTCCAAAATCTGAAATGAAATCCAAAACCTGAAACTCTCCTGATCTTGAGTATTTTGAATAAGGAATATTCAACCTGTAACATAATATGTCGACCTTGTACAAAAGGATGCACTTTAGAGTTGTGCCAAAGATGGAGATGTGAAGCCCATGCTTGCCACGTGTTAGTTCTGGACATTTACAAAAATTTACTCTTCTGATATGGACTTGAGCTTGCAGAGTTATAATGTCCCTAAAGTTTTGCAAGGTTTGAGGGAAGGGGTGTGTGTAAAAGCTACTGATACTGCGCCTTGCACATAGAAAGTGCACAGAAGCTGCGGTATTTTTAGTGAGGACTGGCAGTTCTATATGCTGGGCAGGCACATATTAGCTGTTGCCACTTTTTAAAAAGGGATAGTGCAATGGCAAACAGAAACACTGAAACGACACTCAGAATTTGCAGGCAGATTTATTTATGTCAGCAGGCGTGGATGGGGATCATTACTAAAATATCAGGTCCCAAAAGCTCAGGAAGGGAAGTTTTTGTGGGATTGCAAAGAGGAAGTATAGATGTAGAGTACTTGACTCTCTTTGGTTGGTTCTTACACTATTTCAGATTTTTGGAATAGTGACCAGCTAGCTGTGCATCACAGTGGCCTGCCATTTCTAAGAGATACAAGCAACCGGAACTGCAACAGGAACTATTACCTGAGCAACTAAGAAACTGAAGTGTACTGGCTGGCGTGGGGGTGGTGGTGGTGGTATTTTCTGTTACAATAGGACTGGTTGAAATCTTTCTGAGTAATTTGTTTCTGGTATTTAAATATTGAGATTTTGATATGTACACAGTCCTGATTCATGTTGGGACTCAGGCTGTTACTTCTTTCCCTTTCTTTTCTGTACATGCCCTGTGAGGCAGGATCAATTGCACTGCTGCCATGTAGCTGAGGTGGGAATGCTGAGCTGACAGGCAGGTCTGCTGTTGAAATGCTGGTTGAGGAGAGCGGTACCCATAGCCTCACTTCTACTGTGGCCAGGGCTTGGCTCTTGTCAGCTTTTAGATCATGTCTCAAGGACTCAACTTGGAATATCAGTCTGGAGTAAAAGTTCAGCAGGACTTGCAAAAGAAGAAATGCAATGCCCAGTGAACAAGAAATTTACTCTTTCTAATAATAAAAAATAATTTAAAGCAACAACTTACAATGTTCACATAGCAAAGGTTAAAAAGAAAAGATGACCACAGCTGAATTTAGTTTTTGTAAGATTGGGAGGAAGCCTCCACTTTCATATGAAAATTATCATATGTACTCATTAACTGAGAATTTACTATAAATGACAACAATGGATATAAGTGAAGATTTATGTATATAGATATTAGGGATATTACTATGTATGACACATAACAGAAAACAACTTTCCTGTACCCCAGGTAGAAGATTGGTTAAATAAGTTATGATACATCTAGAATAGAATTTGATCATTAAAAGTAATATAGAAAGATTTTCAATGATATGAAAAATGTTCGTGATATGTAAATTATTATCCAAGTTAGTAAAACATATATGTATATGTTTATACACATACATATAGGAAAAAATTGGATACTTTTGATAAACTGCTAGCAGTGTTTTTTTAATGTAAGGATTCTGAGTTCTTTTAAATCATATATATATATATATATATCTTTTGAATTATATGTATGTATGCATATATTTTTCTATTTATGTATAATGTCTGGATTTTATATAATTACATCATTATAAGAAATTTGGATGGATGACAAGACAGGGACTTAGCATAGGAACTCTGGAAAGTAAGAATCACTACTGGACACCTTTATCAGCAAAACTTGATGCTAAACTTGAAAGTCCAAAGGCTTTAACCTGGTAAAGATGCTGATATGTGTGTTTTAGGGAATTTCTCTGGTTTCATATACAATTGATTCTCCAGTATTTTATGCACATCAGGAGTTGATATTTACTCTGTGTAGCACATAATAGACATATATAAATGTTCACAATGTTCAGGTGTATTCCTAAGCGGAGGTCCATCCTAGTGAAGGGACTCCAAGAGAGCTGAGTCACGCTTTTGAGATGGATACTCAAGCAGACAATAATCTTGTCTCTACTGCACATACTTTGGCTTATTGTTTCAGAGAGGGGCTCCGTTATATTAATCTCACTGTAGTCTTATCCCATGTAGCTTCCAAATGAATTAATTGTATAGCTCCTGAAGATTATAAAAGGAAATATACACAAATAGTCATTTACATCACGCACAATGAAAACCAAAACAATAATAATGTTTATTCTCTGTATTTCTAAATATTTCTCTGAAAATATCCTTATACTTTATGAATTTTAAATTTATATTTTTTTCTCACTTTTTCCTGTTTAGAAACAGAAATAAAAAAATGATTAAATGGGGATACATTTCTCTCATGTTACTCTTTGCTATGCCTCTTGCACTGCTTCAGTATTCTATTTTTATCCTTTGTCAGTGCTGATCCATTTTTCAGCCTACCTTTCAGCATTTGCTGCTTGAAAATTATTTGCCCATCTTGAATGATTGAGATCAAATGCCAGTTTCTTACTTTTCCTGGTCACACCTGACAGAAACTTTTGCTATGTTCTTTGAACTTTATTCCTTGCTTTAGAAAATATAAAAGTAGCAAGATTGTTATGTTAACTAGGACTCCAGGGACATGGCATCCATTTACCTTTTATTGAGGCACTAGTAAATCTTGTTTAAATCAGTTGAAATCCCAATAATATTTCATGGCATTTATTATAAGGGATTTCCAGTCTCCTGCTTACTAGTTTTGCTAACATGGGCAAGTGATTTAATATAGTTGTCACTAAAGTGTGAGTATTGATAGCACTTAACTCAATGTACTTGAGGATAAAATATACAGATAAAAATATAATATACAGATAAAATATACAGATGAAAATGTAATTCCCTGACATGTAGTTAGGAAAGTACATGTTAGGGATTTTTATTAACTCCAATAATTTCCACACATGTATTTAAATCAAAATTCCAATAAAGCCACTAAAAGTCCTTTTGATAAGATAGGAAACTATGTTATTCAGTAATACTTGCCAAAATTTATATCCATTTAAAGTGGTTTTATAGGAATATAAAGGAAGAAGTAAATATTATTAAAAATAAGCATTCAAATATTCTTACTGAGACATGTATATAGATCACCTCCTTAATGTAACTTCTTTATCCTTTCTATTTTTCTCCTTTTTGCAAATGTGACATTTTCTGAAAAAGTTATAAATTTCATAGATAATTAGCTAGGATTTCTACTTTTTCTTGCTTTCGATTATAGAGATAGAAAATTAACAGTAAGATTTTGTTACTCATTAGAAAGTAAAGGTATTGTAAGTATTACCCAATAGACAGTGAATGTGATAACATCTGAAGCAGTTTAAAAGAATTAAGCAGAGTGAAATGGTTTTGTAACATAATTTGCTTTAGCTAATTTCTTTTACTTAAAGAAATTAACACATTTTTGGATTAAAAATCCTAGAGAAACAAGTGACTTTTGAAAATCGTATTTGAATTTAATTGGCTAAGGAGGACAGACTGTCCCAGGTTTGGTGATAGTTCCACTATGTTTTCATAATACGATGTGCATTTTCCCGTCATACTTGTCTTGGTTCAGCTTTGGTAGGTCTTCACTGTCAGCTAGTTTACTCACACAATTGTACTGGCTGTCCTATGCCCATTATAAAGCTATTACTAGCAGGCTTCCCACTTGGCTGATGTTTCTTAAACTTCTAGTCACCTTGAGAATGCCCCATTGGCCAGATTCCTCCTGACTGAGTTGTGTGATACCTGATCCAAGAAGTTCCATTTTGATTAGGAAAAGGCACATCTTTATAGATTAAAGATGTTTATGACTGACCTGAGCTCCATTTGCTTGGAGTTAGACCTTTATAAGCAAAATTCCTCTGGCCTATTTAAAATCCTTGACTCTGTAATCAAAATTCTTTCAAATACTTCTCTGATTTGAGTCCTTACATATAAGTACATTACCTTTAAAAAAAGTCAAACTTGATATACTCACCTGTAGCTCTTGGATTGCTAACAGCTGTTATTTTTTTAGGACTTCATCTACATAGGTTTTCATCCTAGAATTGTACACAAAGTCAGATTTCATAAAGAGTTCATATTGGACTGGCTAGAAAACCATTTATTAGCAACATTTGAGCAACTGTTAGTTGGGCAGCAGGATAAGGTTATTGAACACTCACATGTACCCCTTGAATTCAGTGTTGGAAATAAAACTGAGTTGGAATATGTCATCTAAACAGCATGTTTCTCCAAAGCACTGTCTTTTGTAGTCTATTAGCCAAAAGTTAATTTTATCTTTATCCTCATAGGAGTATTTTAATTCATGCCACTGGTCCACATTGCTCTTGGTATAACTTAAAATAGACACCTCATGTTCCTTTGGCTAATTCTGTTTGTACTCACACTTCCCGACTGGTTTGTATTTTACAGTCTGCATGAACTCATGCTGCTAGTTGCTCATTAAATTGTTCTTGCTTAAGTACTTCCTGATCAATTCTGTTATGATGTGTCCTTATTTTTTCCTAGTATTTGATGTTAACTGTTTGGTAATTTCCTGGATTTCACCTTTGGCATATCTTGAAGACCAGAAGTGTTATTATTATAATTGTTTTCTTGATTCTTTTTGCAGCCCAGCCATTATTCTATGATTGTTGCTTTGCTTGTAATTGGAATAAGATATAAACATATTATTCATATATAACAAATATTTTATTGTGAGGATAATATTCTCAATATTCATTAGCAAAGGGATTTATTTGTCACTAGAAAATTCTTTCAAAATACTACAATAAAATACAAAATTAGTGAGTAAGACTTTTTTGCAAAGTCATTTGACTTTTCTTGAATGAAAAAAATGTAAAAGTTATGCTGCTAAAATTAATTACTTAAAATCCAGTTAAAATATTATTTTCTTCAGATCAGTTTTGTAGGAACATGTTATCTCTTGAAATATTTCCTTACTATTTTTTAAAAAAACATCATTTGTTATTACAGTGCAAATATAAGACAGTTTTTGGATTTTAGTTACAGAAAAGATGCAACTAATTAATTAAACTTGAATGATTACTGGTTTAGTTGTGGGGGCATCATTTAATATGCACACAGTCACTGAATAAAAGAAGTCCACAATCCTCAAAGTATGAAAAGTAATAACGTAAGATATTGTGTTTAAATAATAGGGATACACTTAGAGATTAAATAGGTCAGAATTTTCTCCAATATGCATAAGTTGAGCCAAGTTCTCGCATCAGAAGGACATGAACCATGCCTTGAAATTTAGGGTGTTCCCGACAGAGTTCTCTACATATGTAGAGGGTTCTATGAAAGTGTGCCTTTGTGGATTAAAAAAGTGCAATGAGTTTTTAAGCAACATTAATCACCTCTGATAATTTGGAACTCCCATAAAAGCAGAGAACATGCTGGTCTTGTATACTGTGAAGGGTGAAAGAGGTAGAAAGGAAGATATTTTGGGTTGAGGTTTCAATAAGGATGTATTTTGGGTTAAGGTCAAGAATACAAAAAAGGGTGAACTTTAGAGGAGGGATGAGTTTAATTTAGAATGTGATAAGTTTGTTTTCCTGAAAGAGATCCAAATGAAGTCAAATCATATCAGGAAGGAGGTGAAGTATGAGGGGATAGGAGAAAATGAGGTTAAAGTGTGAGAATGAAGAGGCGAAAGTGAAGATGGAAACTTGGGAAACAGGCACGTTTCCCAAGGATAGGAAGACAAACTGACAGACAAAATTGCTGTCTTTGATTAGAGCACGAAGTAGGAGACAGATACAGATTTAGATACTTTGCTTGTATTATCTCATTTAATTTTTGTGACAGCTAAGGGGAGGTTTATTAAAGATGTAAGAACTTTTTTAGAAAATGTACCCAGCAAGCTGGATGAAGGGAATTTAAGTCAGTACTGCCATACATTTTTTTGTAAAGGGCCTGTGACTAGTCTTTGTGACTCCCCTTTCACTGTGGCAACTACTTAACTGCCGCTATAGCACAAATAGATACGGCTGTGTTTCAATAAAACTTTATTGGTGGTGGACAATGGCATTTGAATTCATATAATTTTCATGTGCCATGAAATATTCTTTTGATTTTTTTAACCACTCAAAATGTGAAAATTATTCTAAGACCATGGGCCACACAAATTCAGGGAATGTACTATGGGTTGCGTCTTGGTTTAAAGAAGGATGTTAAGATCAAATGCAAACATATGAACTTTAAAAACTGTATTTGTGTCATTCAAATACGAAGCAATTGATAACTCAACAAAAGTGGTTTCTGTGGGTGGAGGGCAGAAACCACATTGCCACAGATTGGAGAATAAAGAGATTGGTAAAATAAACATAGAGAAGGTTAAGTTTGTTAGAAAAGTAGAAGATAGAACTAGGTTGACAATCTTCAGAAATAGCAATGAGTGATGAGAGTTTTTGTTTTCTTTCTTATGTCTTCTTTGTTCCTACCTTTTTCATAAATGAAGGAGCCACATGAAAAAGAAGAGAGATTATAGATTTAGGAGAAGAGACGTCAGTTAGAAAAGATGGTGTACAAGGAAATAAAGCACAGAGTTCTGTGTACAGCACAGATCGCCTATCTGTGTATAGGCAAGATTATCTTTGTTTCTTATACGTTGATTGAGATTTGGATGAAACCACTTTTTTCTCATAGTCTCTATTCCGAAGCTTTCAAAGACAGCTTCCAAGATGGCAAAGAGGAATTCAAATTGCTCTTTGAAACAGTCCTGCCTTCCAGGTTAGTTTCAAATTGAAATTTGAATCACAACTCTTAGCTACATAACTCCTTCTTACAAGTAATTCCTAGCTTCGTGCCCTGACAGAGACCTGCTTTGATTACGTTATTGCAAAGGTAATTGTCTTGGGACAGCATCTCTTTCTAGCTACTGGTTGCTCTGGCAAATGTAGTATTCCTAAGGGTAAAAAAAAAATCTTGTTTTAAACTTAGAAATGTTTATAAATTGTTAAAACACAGTGGAGAGTGTTTATTTCATATGTGCTAAAGAAATGTTAATGTTAACCACATGAAAAGTTTTATCTTTTTTCTATACTTCCAAAACAATTGAGGAATGTTACAGAGAGCTAATCTAAAATATCACAGACAGCGATATTTTAACACTAAACTCTACCTGCAGTTTGAAGTTGGCAGAGGCCTGCGTCGGTCCTGCATGTTTTGCAGATAATGGGCAAAGAGTGGGCAAAGACATAGTTATTCTTTTGTGTCTTTGATTTTACTGTGCTGTGTCCTCAATGCCGCAATTCCTAAGCCCTCAACCCTACGAGTCCTTAAATGTGTGCTAGTAGAAAAGGCAAAAAGACTCCAAGGAAAATAATTTAAAGATGGACAAACAAAAAAACATAATTAACATTTTAGGTCATGAGAAAAATATGTTGGGAAAAGAGGTTGACAGAGGAAGGAAACTATCCTACAGCTTTGGAGTACATTTTATTTAAAAATAGAAGCTTAGTGGAAATTGGCAGGAAAACTGATACCCAGATTTAATGGTTAAGTATTCCTTATTATTTATGATAAGTCACATCTCTAATATGATAACTCATCTCTAATAAGACTGCTTATTTAAGATAATAGTGCTAAGAAATAATAAAATGTTTTTTATTATTATAAAAATAATAATATTTTTTTTTAATTTCAAGAACTAAAAATCAAATACATTGTATGAAGAATAGGCTATTCTATGAGTGAATTATTTCACAGTTTTAACTAGTATTCCACTCTAATTTACATTTAATTTTATAAGCCTTTCTCTCTCATCTTAAACTTATTTTCTTCCCACAGAAATCCCCAAGGATACGACACTTATCATTAACCTTGACCCTACTCTTCTACCCCTGAATTTAAAGTCACCTAGGAACACACACACACACACACACACACACACACACACACACTGTTTTGTTACTTAATGATATTTCCATATTAAAATTTTCTTCTGAGATCAGACTGCCAGTTATATTTTCTATTGCTTTTCTTCTTCTCCTCCTGAAAACAGAGTGTGTTCCAGGGACAAATTATCTTCCTTAGTGAGGATTCACCTAAAATGAACTTTTCAGAGACTGTAGAAACAAAGTGTTCTGGATTTCCCTCTTAATTTATTGAATCTGATGGGTGTTATAATTAAAGATTAGAAACCCAAGGAAATTATTTTGAGCACACATTTTCTTGGAAGAGATTATCTTTTTAATTACCAAGAAGTCTCCTCATTTCCGAAATTCAAAATTTCCCCACATAAAATTATTACAGAAACCCCTGTAATTTTAAAGCATTTTCATTGTGAAATATTGCACACATGTCAAAGAGTGCGCAAGGCTAACATACGTAATCGTAAGTAATTCTGAAGCGTGAATTCATGTAAGCAGTGCCCAAACTACCAGAATCTGATCTCTACCAGATGTCTGATTTCTGTACATCCCCCTCTGTTCCCCTTAGAGGCACCACTATGATTTTATATATCATATATATAGAGCTATCCTGTAATGTAGGTTGCTTCTTCCATATTGTTTCTTTGCTCAACGTAATGTTAGTAAGAATTTTCCATGATGCTGTGTGTAGCTCTAGTCTGCTCAATCCATTACAATAGGGTTTTCATTGCATGGATATATCTACCACTTGTACAGAATTGTAGATTAGCATTTTGGCTATTACAAATACTGTACTAATGAATGCTCTTGTATATGCCTCCAATTATAGACACGCATTTCTCACATTTCTCAAAGACATGTATCTGGAATGGAATAGCTGGGTCAGAGTGTACATTGAAATGACAACTTTCAAGTATAAATTATTTAAGGATATAATTTCCATACTTGATTTCCATGCTTTTTTTTCCTCAAAAAGACAAATACATGCCTTTTTGTAGAAAAGAAGCCCAAGTAGTAAGAACACAGGTTGTAATTTAGCCAACTTGCAATAATTTCACAGCAATGATTCTTTTAGGGAATGAACTTGAATACTGTACTTTTTGTTTTTATGCTATTGTAGTTCAGTGAACTCCATGCCATCTTTTCATATTCCCAATTCCATAATAAATTTAAAGAGTGATTAGGGATACTGGTAAGCTGATTAATTCCCATTCCATCCCACACCATGACTACCACGTTCATTTCTGCCCTCTTCTGTTCTGCTGCATTCCTTAGGTGGTTGAGCCCCACTGAGGGCATCACCTGCTATTTTTTTCTGTTAGATTTTGGCTAATGGGAAGTTGAGTTGCTTTTTAGTTCTGTCATCTTATGTATTTGACTAATCGGATGAACAGGCAGGAGATCTGAGTGGAGATATTGGAGATTTTCTTTGATGACTCCCTCCATGCTTTGGTACTAAGTGTCTGATTGTACTTCTGTACTTCCATGGCTCCCAAAGTACTCTTTGGGAGACCCATTCTTCCTGGTACAGTTCTTGACTAGCTCTAATACCATCATTTATTTATTCCTCTTGCCTCTTCAATCCCAGGAGCCTAACGATTTTTTTTTAACCACTGTTAGTTTCTAAGTACTTGCTCTTGCTTATGTATTTCCTGTCCACACTTCTGTAAAAATTTTCAATATCTTGATCCATTTAAGGTATATTGTGTTTGTTCCCAGGGTCCTCCCTGATATCACTCTTTTAAATTTCCTTTAAATAGAGATTTGCAAAAGTTTCTTCCAGTATAATGACCATTTAAATTTTCTGAATAGTTGTCACATTGATTTTAAGTTTAGGAAGAGAGGTGCTCTTAAAACAAAAACACCCCGACTAATATAAAAAGAGACATAAATGACAGGTCAGAGTAAATGGATTTTACATGATGAATAAGAATGTAAAGTAAATCATGTGTCGTGTAAATTAATCTAGATTCGCAAGTTAGAGTCCATATGCTTGATTTGCAAAGTGGAAACCAAGAGAACTATTGCCCAATTTCTAAGTTTCTGACTCTGAAATATTTCTTAGTTAGCCTACTTTTAAAGTGTATTCAACAGGAAAAGTTTTACACCAAAACTTTATATGCATTTTATTTGTGTGGTTTTTTTTTCGAAGAGTACACCACACTCACAAATGTGTTGACAAAGTCAAACGAGGTCTGAATACCAGAAAGAACAGGAATTTCAACATTTCAATGGACCATGGTTTTTGTTTACTGACATTTATACTTAGAAGAAGAAAATGTATATATAACCTCTTTAGGATTTCTGCTCTATTAACCTCAGATCAATGCATAATGTTACCAGCTTCTACAGACATTGTTATTATTAATGGCTGTGGATGTTATGAGTTCTGAAATCTACATTATAGATGTAGATTTGAGTTTCCTAAATAAATATTGATTTAGGAATAAATAAAACAGATTTTATTTTGGTTATCTATTTTTGTTTTGGATATTTTGCTTTTATCAAATTGTAGACTAGATGACTAAAAATGTCATTTAATAAAAACAGTTGGAATTTAGTTTGAACATAGTGTACTAAACAATTTCTTCCTAGTATCATGTATGTTACTTATCTATAAGCCCCAAATATTTAAGTACACAGACAAAAGCTTACCTATGTAGAGAAAAAAATAAAACAAAATGAAAATTCAGTATCTTCAGTTGACATCAGAGATGTGATTATATAGACATGAGTTATTTATAGATGGAAGTATTGATGATTTTTTCCACTCATTTTAATTGGATTTATGAAGTATTCTATAGGAGTAATAAATGAACCTTAGTATATGTCTTCAATAATATGCTAGATTTGGCTTTGATATGCTATACTTAAGAGGACAGTTCATATGTTCACATGTCTTGGAATTATGCTTGCAATGGAGTAGACAGTAAAGATTATATGTTATTATTTAAAAGGTTAAATTGTGATTCATCCATTGAAGAGTTCTATTTTGATCCTTCGTGCTAGCGGCTTTGCCACTCACTGAAACACAACACCCAAACCTACAATTTCAAGGAGGTTAGACTTAGTTGGGGTCACAGTTTTCAGAGATTTCAGTCCATAGTTAGTTGGTTGCAAGGCTGGAAGGGCATGGTGGGAAGGTCTACTGAAAAGTTTTTGCGTGTAGGAAAGCTGCTCATGTCATGGATGCTGGGAAGTAGAGAGAGAAAGAGAAAAGGCAGGACCACGGGAAGGGGAGCTACCCTTTCGGGTCATGCCCTGGGTGACTTCTTTCTTCCAACCAGACCCCATGTCCCAACAGCACACTCAACTACTGAACTGGCTTGTGGATGACTATGCTCGCGAGCTATATAGCACTTCCAGGATCTAGTCACTCCCCACAATACATATTCCTTAGCACATGAAAATTTAGGGGGATATTTTGGATGTAAATCACAGCAGCAGCCAAATATTTATTATCAGCTAAGCTTTATTTGATACTCTAATAATTCTGTTGCTTGATTTTGGTGTGTTTCATACTGTATAAAATGGATTATAAAGACAGACTTCGATGGAATATGCTGTGTTTGGGGCTAATTCCTAACCACCCAGATGCTGTTTGTATTGCTTAATAGCCTCTGAAACCAGTATGAGACTAATGTTCAGTTAATAATTTCACAACTGCCCTCTCCTCATACAAAGAATTCAGCATTTAAGTAAGGAGAACAGATTTAAATACAATTTATACCAGCACATTACAATAACATTTGTACCTAGGGAAAAGACAAAGACGGTAATGAGTTTTCAACATGTATTGCAGTACAAATAGCAGCTCCGTGTTACTTTGACATTGCAATACATTTTATAGTTTTTGTAAACAGTTTTTTCTATATCTAATTTTGCTAAAATTTTAAGATTTGTGAGGATTTGAAATGGTATATGTTGTATGTAAATACCCACATACACACACACATACACACACATACATTTGTGTATATATATATATATATATATACATATATATATATATATGGGTATAATTTTATAAAAGTTACATAATTGTTGATTCTGGCTTCTTTACTTCCTCTCTGCCTTCTGGTCTTTGGCTATGTTTTCATCAAATGTGTTCAATACTTGGAAAAATACCAGGTGGAAACAAGTTAACATCATGGAAAAAAACAGTGCTAGAATGCTACTGGCAAAATGGACTGTAAGAAAGGTTTAGTTGCCTGCAATTAACATTTTCAGGTAAATTTCTCAAAGTTCTTTTAGTACAAAAAGATCTTTTGATCTTTGTGAAGACATGAATATGAAAACATTCTGCATAGTCTGGCATATAGATGAGCTCAGTGACTCAGTGGCAGCATCTCCTCTCCTTCTAAGAGGACAATCCCATCCTTGCATCTACATGATATTTTGTAATTCATCCATTTGTTCTTCAAAAGTTCTGCGCTGCATAAGATTCGTATGTGTTTGCTTGCTCCACTTTTAGGAAGCATAGACTATGGGGCTGGTTTGGATGTTCCTCTTATTGTCTAGAAGAGGAATTGAAGCCCAGTGCAGCTAGATGACCTGTTATTGATAGAACAAGAAGAACAGAAGTCAGTTGGTATTACTCCTCATCCTGGGCTCTATTATTTATCTTGCATTCAAATGATGAGTTAAATTGATAAATAATTATAATAACTCAGAAAACATACTATTCTTATAATGTAGGTTATAATTTCCAAACAAATACATATGTATATATATATATATATATATGCGCATTACTAGGGCACAGCTATGTTTCACACACACAAAATAAATAATGTGTTAATGCCACAAATAAATTCTGAATATTTTGAATGAGGCAATGTGATAACACAAGAAAACTTGATTTTCTACTATTAAAAAGCAATTCACAGGTTAACATTTTCACAATGTTTTATAGTATGCAGGAAAGTACACATATTGAGAGAAAACCAGAATTCTTGGATTGATTACATCTCAGAGGCTTGATTTTGGAAGGATTATTTAACCTCTCTGAATTTCACCCCTTCATTTTGAAAATAGATATATTAGCTTCTTAGTTTCTTGGTATGAGGGTCACATGACCGCTTTGTAACCTGTAAAGTGTTATGCAGTGCAGCGTGTTATCATTACACAATAGTGCAGTAACTAAGACAGCACTTTGCTTGCATTGCCTGAATGGTAATACAGTTTTTATTGGCCAGTTACCACTTTGAAAACAGTTTCCTCATCTACAATGTAGATAAATTAACAGCACTTACCTCAAAGTTTTTCTGAGGATTAATTTCTAAGAAGAGCACCCTTATATTACTCAACACTATTAACATTAAAAGTATTGTGTATTATAAAGCCAGTGTTTTATAATGAACTATTAATAATGTGCTACAAAAAGGGTGATCATTAAGGGGGAAATTTTTAAATTATTTCAAAATATTTTGGCTACTAAAATATGGAAAATATTGATAAAAACTCAGTGTACATGAATGAATTCATATGGAGTGATATAAATTGAACATGGCTAATTAAAATATTGGCTCACCTCACTTAAAATTCTTCTTATCTCTTGGCTCAACTGACCAATAACTTTATATTTGTCTTAATGATAATTCCTCATTTTATTTCCAGCTGTGTGCCATGTGCCAGAATCACAGAGGAAAAACTGACATATTTTGGCTTAACTCATGTTCAGAAAGAACAATTAAGCATATGAAGATTAGTAGAATAGTTTTAATTTTGGATGTAAAGAAGAAGAAAGCAAGTGAACATTGAGGAGAAAGAAGAAAATTTTTTTTGATATTCTAGGAAGATTTCTGATCACTGTAACTTTGTGTCTAAAATTTTACAGTGTAACATGCTTTTCATAAAGAGCTTATTTTTAATAGGGAGAATGAAATTCAATTTGCAGATAAAGGAAAATATCAGGATTTCACAGTGAAAAAGCTTTGAATTGATAGAGGTCTGAACTTTTTACTTTGGAGAAAATTATATAATTGCTCAGGTTCTTTTCAAATCATCTTATGAAATGCTGTCAAACAATTTTAGAAAAATATTATAAAATTAAATTCTTAATTTTCCACTTTGGCTTATGAATTTTAAAGCACTATATTGTTGAACAAAAAAGAGGCAGTGCCTTAGAGCTTGAACATTAGGCCTTGAAGAAGAATATTTATTTGATAGAAGTCACAGTGCCAAGACACTGGTGTGGGCATTTACCCTGGTCCTCTGGAGTAGCACACAGTAGTCTAAAAATATAACATGCCAATCACAGACTCTTAAGACAGAGAATTTTTGCTCTGGAGAATTTTATGCTGAATTATTATTGGAAAACAAGTTCTTGCCCTGCCATTTTCAATGAACATCACTCAAAGATGGACAAGAAAGTTAATAGACTCTTTTCTATAATACACTGGATAATTATACTTGCTAGAATTATGAATTTACTGATGTCTATATTTGGAAAGTAAGTATAGTTTAATGAGTGCATTATTTACAAGGAGGTAGCCTGCAGTGGCTTTACAATATGTCAACTTGGCCAAATTCGGATTCCTTTGCTTCCAGTAAGGGTGGGCTACAACAAATATTTCATGAAACTTGGCGGTTGGACACAAGCTAAGACTATACTGTTTTTACACTAGAAAGCCAGCGTAAGTGTTTTGATAGCTTAGCATTTTGTCAGGGGCCATTATGCGACGCAAGCTGAGCCTACAACTGCTTTGCGTCCCTCTGAATATTTCTTCAGCCTTATCAGATCCTGGACCAGGTGTATGTTTAGTTCACTAAACAGCACTATCTTTCATGGCAAAATATCTACACTGCACTTCTTTGAAGTTAAAGGTAGTGATGTCCTGATTGGGTCCAAGTCTTTCTGGTGGTTTTCAGCTTGATTTTATGGATTACAGCTGAGAATTTTCTTTCCCCTCCATTTTACCTTCATCTTCCCCTCTTTATCTCTTGCCCTATAGACAAAGATCCAACAACAGATGTGAAGATAAAAACTTTGCAGAAAACTTTATACTAACTCATGCTACAACATAAGCTCAAATTATGTCATAAATTATATATAAATATCACACTCAAAAACTGTGATTGAAAAATATGGAGAATGTTTAAATTAAAAAATACTAAAAGACGTATTGTCATTAATCCTCCTCAGAATGGTCCCCTCCACTCAAGCACTTATCCTAGTGTTCTTGCCATTTTCTGAAGCAGCTCTGGGAGTTCTTTCATGAATGTCTTTAGTTGCATTGTTGTGCCTCATTTGATATTCTGAATCAATTAAAAAATGTTTAGCTTTCATGGTCATTTTGACTTTAGAGAAGATCCAGAAGTCAGTGAATAAGGTGGACAGGGGCACATCATTATGTTTTTACCTGACAGAAATTGCCATAAATGTTTTGAATCAATTCAGGACATTGAGACAGCCAGGAAAGATTTCCAAAAGTGCTTCAAAAAGTGGCCAGAATGACAGGGTAAGTATATTTGAGGTGAGAGAGCATCTTTTGAGGGGGATTTACTACCATACATTTTAAAATTTTTCTACTTAAATATTCAACATATTTTTAAAACTTACATATTTCAGTGTTTCTACATCTTTTATTGAACCCCAATTAATACAGAATTTGGTACCAAGAAAGAGGTAATTTTTGGGGCACAGAAAGTGTTTGATGGCAGCAGGAGTGAGATCCATCATAAATGATCAAGAAAGTGAGATATTAATTTAGGAAGAGACTGGACCATAGTTTCCAGAAAGGACAATATTAAGGCTGTCCTTGAGTTGTTTGTACACAGATATATAATATCATGGAAGGGCACATTCCAATAGAGAGATAATACCAATAATGCCCAGAACACTTCCTATTTTTTCTCTTATAGTCTCTAACTTACTTAAACCAATGGGAGTTAAGTTTGATTCCCTCTTCTCCTTTATTCTCCATGTATTGATCATTCCTATGCAGTAAACTACCTCAGAAAGCACTGATTTCTCATGAGTTTACATATTGGCTGACAATTGTTTCTGATTGCGTCTTGAATCATTTGCACATCTGTCAGTTTGAGTTGTTTGAACTTGTCTGGCTGTCTCATTGTTTGTGGACTGGTTTGTCATCATCTGGTCTAGGATAGAGTCAGATGGAAAGAGAGTCTCTGTTTCATGTACACTCTCCTCCTCCATCAGGCTAGTGCAGGATTTCAAGAGAGGAAATGCAACGATTCCAGTGGTTTTATACATTTTTGTTTATGTCAAGCCTTCCAGAATCCTATTGTTCAAAACAAGTAATATAGTGAGTCTCAGAGGAAGAAGGAACTACAAAATTACAAATCAAAGGGAATGGGTACAGGAAAAGTAATGATTGGACTTATTGACACAGTCAACCTACAATTTTGCATATCAAATAAAATATCAAACTCAAACAGAGTCTTGTCAGACTCTCTTCAGCCTGTATCCTTCTTTTTGGTTTCCCTGTCACTATCTTAGTTTTGGTCCATGCTCATCTTTTGATGAGGCTGCTGCAGTTTCTCAGGTACTGGTTTCAAGAATGTCTGTAATTCATAATGTCCTAGGACCTCAGTGTATTGCCTTATTTGAGAGTAGGATCTTTTATAGATACAATTAAATTAATTTATAATAGTTTATGAATTCATAATCTGGACTCTAATTCAATGACTGATGTCTATAAGAAGGGGGAAATTTGGACACACACAAATGAGGTCACAGGGGAAGAATGCCAAATAAAGAGGATTCAGTGATTGGAATCGGTCACTGGTAAATCAAGGGCAGGGAATTGCTGGCAGCCACCACAGGCTATAAAGAGACAGTATAGCTTTGTTACCTTGACCTTAGACTTCTAGATTCCAGAAAGATGTGAGAATATATTTCTGTTGGGTTAAGCTTCCTATCTTGTGATAATTTGTTCTGGTAGCCCTAGGAAACTAGCCCCTAAACTTTCTTTCATTAGCATTTCATGATGTGTTTGTCAGCTTTCTGTCACTATGAGAAAATACCTGTGAAAAACAACTCACAGGGTGTAAATATTTACTTTGGTTCAGGATTTCAGAGGTTTCTGTCTGCAGTCACTTGTTTCTTTTGGGCCCATAGTGAGACAAAAACATCCTGACAAGCAGCATAAGGTGGAGCAAAATGGCTCATCTCACAGCTGACAGGAGGCACAGAAAAGATTGAGGGGCTGGGGACACAATAGACCCATCAAAACCCCACCCCCAGTTAGCCCACCTAACCCCACCTCTAAAAGGTGCCTCCCCGAGTTCCTTGTACTGGGTTGCAAAAGCCTATATGATATGTTTCTAATGAAAATCTGTACCTTAGCATAACAGTAGCTGGCTGTGAGTCTCAGTAGTTGTGCTGTGGGAATATAGAAAGCATTTTTTCTGTCCACCTACTTGATATGACAAAAAGCAAGGTGTATGTTCATGTGTCAAAGTGTACATGGGTGTGTTTTACTCACATCATGCCCTATGCTACCTTTTGTGTATTTCTATTTTTTTATTAAATGTCTTCTTTTGATTTTTCTTATAAAATTAGCTCAATTTAGTACAATGTTGCATGAAAACCTGCTTTTACAATATTGGGAGGAGTTGGATGTGAGCCATTAGGTGACTCAGCTACTGATGGCTACTTGCATTATTTAAGCCAAAGAAGTTAGCAATGTATATGACAGATATGATAGAGATATGACAGATAGAGAAGTATAGGATGAGGATCTTGATTTGAATGAGGAAGGAAACAGTAATGTAAATAAATATTTGACTAGTAAAAATGCTGCAAAAATGGATATATATATATATATATATATATATATATATATATATATATACCTGAACAACCCAATATTAAAACTAGGTCAGAAAATGTTATAGGTTCTCATTAGAAGCGAAAGCTACTGGGTATCTTTTTTTTTTTCCATTTCTTTGTAGCAGGAATTGAACTCAGGACCTCATACTTGCCAGGCAGGCACTGTACCACTGAGCTATATGCCTTGCCTCAAAAGCCAACACTATCATTCAGTGTTGGTGATTGTAATAGATGATATGCTACAGG
Organism: Hydrochoerus hydrochaeris; assembly: GCA_004027455.1. Classification (NCBI taxonomy): domain Eukaryota; kingdom Metazoa; phylum Chordata; class Mammalia; order Rodentia; family Hydrochaeridae; genus Hydrochoerus; species Hydrochoerus hydrochaeris. The sequence continues at coordinate 8,049 of PVLA01006485.1, read as the reverse complement.
ATGCTTTAAGATACACTAATAATGAAATACAAGAAAACATTCTATATATAAAAATAGCAATACTAAAAAATATGTTTATCATGACACCTCACCATCTGAACTGAAAGCCTTCATAGCAGTACTTTATCATCCTAACCATCAGAATCTAAAGGATTTATGGAGAAGTGACAGATGTGGCATTAAGATTTTTAGAACAATAATGACACTCAAGAGACTTGGTTTCCTTCAAAATTGCATATGTTTTGACAACAAAAAGACCAGCCAAGAAAGAAAAAAGTCTGACAATTTGGATACTTTCACTCATTAGTGGAAAGCTTTGTTTCAAACTGTCAAACAGTTTATACACCAGCTGAATACATAACTGATGAATGACTTACACCTTTTGTGATTGTTGAAGTTTTTGGCAATATATGCCAAGTAAAATGTAAAGTATAAAAACATACGCCCTGGCACATGCGAAGGCATTTTACATCTTAAATTTATCCAGGAACTCAGCTACCAGGTCTTTCTTCATGCAGCAATGAACTGTATAACTTTGTGAACAGACTTGTTGCACCTATTTCAAAAAGTGACCCATGTCACATTCGACAATTGATTCATTAGTTAACCACTGATGTTACTTTTGTTAAAAGAACACCAGTTGACCAGCACAAGAAATATTTGAAAGAAGAAAGTTAAGATTCCAGAGAAAATATTGCAAGTTCACAATACAGAAATGGATAGTATGATCTTTGGGTCTCAGAAAGACTTAACAGTGACATTTTACATGGTGAAAAGCATGATGTCATGTTATGCCATGATTATAGTCATGATGCTGCATGCCTATAATCCCAGCACTTGGGAGGCTGAGTCAGGAGGAACCTATAGGTTCAAAGTCAGCCTGTGCTACATAATGAATTAAAGCCTAGCTTGGACTACATAGTGAGACACTGTCTCTAAATAAACAAACAAGCAAACAAACCGACAAGATTGATAATGAATCCTCAACATGAAGCCGGAAATGATCACATTTTACAATAAAATGAAGGGCAGAGTAGATATTGGCAAGTTTTGCAGCAACAATGATGTCACTGGAAACACCAAGTGATGGGCAATGATTGTGTTTTACTTGATCCTAAACATGTCAGGCAGGACTAATTTCATAGTTTATAAAGAAAATAACAAGCATAAAACATCACAGAGAAATTTTCTTAGAGGATTGGGACCAGAATTGATAAATGCTCAATTACAACAGAGGAAGAACAGTATGTATTAGCTCAAAGAACTCCTCAAAAGGACTGGAGCAGACCAAGGAACAGACAGGTGAAACAACACAAGAACCTCCAACGAAGATGGGAAGACCAGCAAGATGTCAAGTACATTCTCCTCGAAGACAGGAAATAAAACACACGTGCTATTCATGCAAGTGATGCTTTGTATGGAGCATGCCGATCTCATGTGTGCAAATAACCGAAGCAAGGATTACTTTTCTGGTAGAGCTTAATTTGTATTTTCCTTGTAGTTCACATAGGAATTTATTTCTGCTGTTATTTTTTAGATTTAGCCATCAAGCAGTTGATGTAGAAGATGCTGATGTAAACACTCAGTGTAGATGTGATGTTTTATTTGATTGACATTCCCTTTTCTTACTAAGTGGACACTGTGTAATAGGAAGTGCCTGACAAAAGAGGGACACAAGAGAGGTGACAAGTATGGCTTGCAAACAGGAAAGGGAAGCTAAGCACACACAGTGCCAACGTAAGCGAGATGTGTATGAGAAACGTGCCGTCTTTGTGTGAGAAGACGGTGTTAGGTGTGATAATCGAAACAAGGATTATTCCTGTGGTAGAGTTTTGTGTGTGTTTTCACTGTAGTTCACACAGGAGGTTATTTCTGCTGTTATTTTTTAAATGGTGTAAGTAGGTAAAGAGTTGATGTTGAAAATGTTGATACTTATTCTACACACTCATTGCATATTAAAAATTTAATATTTTATTTTATTGGTACTTTAGTTTGCCAGAGTCCAGATGCGGCAGGGCTAGAGTTTCCCAAAGGTGGACAGGGAGTCGGCGAGTGAGAGACAGAAGACACTGCACACCAGTCTGTGAGTGAATCTGAATCCCCCTTTATTTTTTAGTAGCTGGAATATATATTTGCCAACCCTGGCAGCAACCCCCAGCCCCAAGCAGGAAACACCCCAGGCCCAGGGCCAGGCAGGGACAATCCCAAACAATAGGTTTTAATTGACCTCAACTCCAAGCAGGAAGTGCCCCAGGCTCAGGGCAATAGGTATCAATTAACATCTCAATCTTGTCATTTAGTCAGCCCGGGAAATGCAAGCCGACGCACAGGGATGCCCTGCCCGCAGGAGGAAGAGATGTGTGAGACTATCATGCCGCTCCCTACATTGTTTCCCTTATCACTTATGGGAGTGGCAGTCCCTGTGAGGACAGCGCCTGTCTTAGGTCAAGGACTCTTCACATGAACCCAACCAGGCCTTACCCGTCATGGGCCTGCAGGACAGCAATTGGTCCTGTGCCTGTCTTAGGCGGCCGGTGGGTAACATATGTGTCCTAGTTGCCCGTCTCTGGCTGCCTGTCCAGTGTCTCAGGGCAGTTGTCTCACAGGAATTTTGTAAATCCTCCTCCATGAGCTCTTTCACCCAAAGCTCCCGCATAAACTCTCTCACATTATTCACAGAAGGCAAAACACCAGAATCAGTCCTCACAAAGGGATTATCTAGAGAACCTCCAGCAACCCCCCTGGAGTCTCCACCCTCGACTCCATATTGAGCATTGCATAAAAACATACACATGTGAACTACACAAATTACAATTATCAGTACAAAACATTCAAAGATCCCCGCACCCAATTCCCACATGCGGTGTCCTTTTCCTGGAGAAGCGATTGTCACAAGGCGTGGATGGACTAGGACGCGGCATGGACAGAAAAGGGTGCCGCATTAGTTGCCTTTGAAGTATACATTGTTTAATAGAAAAATTCTCATAAAATTAAAATTAATAATTAATTCATTAATAGATATATCCTTTCAAGTAGGTATTATAAGCCTTCATAATATGCCTTTTCTAAAAATTTGCTGTGATGCTTATGGAGATATTAGTACCACAAGCTGGCACATGTGCTTTGGGGGATATTTCAGATTCAAACCAAAACACATCCCTAGAATAAACGATAATCCATTCTTTATATTACTCCAAATGGGAATTTTGAAAACATAAATCTTTTCATGGGTTTCTATACCTCAACATTTCTTGGGAAACTTTGGGGATAAAATTTAATATTCTTGTCAAGAGAGGGGAAGAGCTTCAAAATTGAGTCCTCTGTGAATTTCTCTGCTGTGATTCTCTTTGTTCCCACGCACATTTTATAAGGGATCGTTTTGTCTAAAATTAGAAATTTGCCACATGTTCTAACTTTCTAATCAATTAGAAGACCAAGCTCAGGAATCCTTCGTTGATATTCTCTGACCAAGATGGGGCAGGATCTTTATGTAATTTTTGTGGATTATCGCATGTCATACAACCGTTCTATTATTTTTATCTGCAAGGTAAGACATTAGACCTTTCGACAATTGATGTTTCTTGACTATAGCATAAATTCGATGAGTAATTTTGTTTGAAGGTGCATTGCAGATGCATAGATTACACAGGAAACGGAGCATAGCTTGTTTCAACTGAAGAGTCAGAAAATCTTTGAAAACTGTCTTCATAGATTGTCTCCTTTTTCTCTGCTATATGATAAAATTAGTACATAACTTCTTTAGTTTTTCAAGAAGCGTCCAGAAAGTTTCAGTTTATTCCTGTTTCTGAAAGAAATATTTTCCCTTCTTTTAAAAAGTTCTAAAATGTTTCTAACAGTCATACAATTTTTTCCCCATAAATCTTAGGAGTTAAAAGAAAATCAATTCTCCTCTTACTGGAAAATAAACTGAATGACAGCATATAACATTTTACTTGTCTGTACATTAATGTCTTCAGGACATAGAAATATACCTGGCACATAATATATATTACATAAATATTTGTGATACTATAACCTTGTTTGTAGAATTGTTTTGATTATGAGTGGTTTGTCTATTTTATTTTTGCAAAAGATATTTTATTTTTCTTGTAACATTTTAGGGTTCTTAAATATCATTTAATCTAATTTTTTATGTTTAATAACATTTGAGGGGATTTTAACATGTTGTCTTGTTTTCAACAACCTTTATTAAATAGAGATAAATGCTAGTATGCTATTTTTGGTTGAAGTAGACATCCTCTTTTCTTTGATAAGGTATTTTAAATTGCAATAACAGTTACAATATTTTAAAAAAGTATATCATATTTCAATAAGTTTTTCTTTTGTATGTCATGTGTGTATATATATGAGTGTGTCCATATATATCTCTGTGTGTTTGTGTGTGATAAAAATGCAGATATTTATTAAAGTATAATTGTATTAAAGTGGAAGTAATTATTTCACAATTAACTCAAAAAATTCCTAAGTCATTCTGTTACTTTGCCTGCCCTGAGTTCAAAGTTAATGATCTGTACCTGGTCAGTACTTAAAATTTCATGAATAGTTGTAAAGTTCTTTCATGGGAACAAGTATGTCAATAGGACCACAATAAAATATAAACTTTTTATAAAATCATGTAACTTATCCTTACTTTTTTGATACATTCTGTTTAAAACTAACTCAGCCTGTAAATTGGATAAGTAATGTTTTATTAGAACTATGCTGTCACTATATATGTTACCAGTATAATCATGATACCTACAACATTAGTACATTTGTTTGATTTAATTACAAAGTGTATAATGTCTTTGCATTTATATGAAGTTCTAGAGATTTAAATAATGCATAATTTCCCCGAATCTAGATCATTTCTTGTGCTGCAGTAATAAAACTCTGGCTTTGTCAAACAAAATTAATCAAAGAAATTCTAGGGAGAAAGACATTTATTAAAAATTCTCCTTTATTGGTTTCTTAGAACCAATAAAGCAGCATCATTCCAATTATGTAAACCTAGGTCACCTCATACAGGCAAAGAGTGGTTAGAGATATCCAAGGGCTATGTTTTGCTATATTCATCCATCCACGGGTGCTATGGAGATTAACTGTTCAAAAGAATTGCAAACATAGACAAATGATTAGTGAAAAGCTGACATATTGAGGATAATTTTGGATAAGGAAGGTTGGGAATAAAGTGGCGAGGTAGGGGGCTGGCGGGCACAGAGGGTTAAGAAATGGGAAAGAGTTACTGCAACCGAAGGCTGGCAGGAGAGGAGATCATAGTGCTGAAGTGAGATACTTCAACTTAATGTTTTTTGGGGGTTGGCTCTTTAGAGTGTAGCATGGCTGAACTGGATATATGATTATACGGAAATGAAGAAGTTAAAGAGAGAATGCAGGTTGTTGTGCAGATCATGGCTATTGATAAACTTGGCATGACATCAGATCTTAGGGTGGATAGGAAATGCAATGAGAAGGGTGCCAGTATCTTCAGGGAGAGATAGCAATATGGAGGGTAGGTCCAAGAGCATGAAAGTCTTAAAGAAGGTCCTTGTTACCCATGTTGCAGAGTAGTTCAGGGAGCTGGATGAGGCACTGGAAAATGACCTGACAATTCCAAATGTGAAGGCAGGAAATATGGCATCTCATGAGAAAATGTTTCCATTCAGGAGCATGAGAAACACACAGCCAAGAAGCCCATTATATAAGAAAATCTATTTAGAATGTCAGAGAGCACAGCAGAAATCTGTAGGTATGTAAATCTGGGGGTGTAAGCCCAGAGCATCACAGGAATCAGTGCAGGAAAGCTGTGAGGAATGAAGGCTTTTGCTGATCTGAGTTTCCCATACTAGGATTCTCAGATATCTCAGATATCTTCCAGCATCTCAGGAGAAGTCAGCTGCTCCTAAAATTAATGAATTTCCTGCAAACCTTTGATAGGCTTGATCAAGCTGGAGTCAGGTAATCAACAATCTTATATTCAGGAGTCAAAATGATTCAGGTTTTGTACGAAGGACATGTACTTTGTAATACAGAATACTTTAGAAGATAAAACAAGTTGCATGGAAAACAACGCAGCAAAAGCAGGGAAGCTTGATTTGTGAGAATGAGTTTTAGCCATTTGTTATTGTTTAGAAAGGTGAACTAACATTTATGTTAGTCTTGGACTGGAGATAAATCCTGTGAGCAGAAAACGGCACTGAGAGGGCAGTAATTCTCTGCCTGTGCACTGGTGCCATTGTGGTGAAGGAATAAAGTCCATGCAAGTCAGAGATGATGTGAAAGAGTTGGAGCATGGAGCTGGTACTGACATTTAGAGGAGGTGGTGAATACCTCTGGCTTGCAGGAGGATAAATGAAAAGTGTCTTCCTGATGGTTTCCTCCTGAGTTGTCTGAAATGAGGATGACTTGAAGAGGGGGCTGTGCAGACTACCTGGGAATAAAATGTGTCTGAAATACCAGTGTATTATATATTATATTAAATATATTTGTAGCTCTGATTTCACAGGAAACAAGAGTCATGAGCATTTAGTTACTGTCCTACTTCACCAGTGGGAGAATGGAGCCAAGGTCATTGCCTCAGAAGAAGGATGGCAGTAAGTACCACTCAGATAAAATATCTGGGGATGCTTAGGAATATTGGGCAAAGCAAAAATCACACTGGGAGTGTCAGCCAAGTAAGAGGGTTGGTGACCAGCATGTGAACTTGGTCTCATGGCTCTGAATATCACTGCTGAACTTCATATATGTGCTTTACAAAGAAATCAGCTAGTGAACAGTGAATTTGTTGCTGTATCTATAGGCAGGACTGTAGGTTATGGCAAGACTCTGGGACTTTGCAGCCCTCCCAGTATTTTCAAGCAATAAGTTAGTCAGTTTTATTTTCAATAACCCAAAGGGCTTCTTGTACTGATTTTCCCTTCTGATGAAGTCTTCGGTCCTTCGAAAAGTTTCAACCCATTTCTGCTCTCAGGAAGAGTAGTGTTGTTATGGTAGTGTTGTTATGGACATTTGAGACACCATAAAGACCTTTGCTGGAGAGTTTAAAATGTCAATGGGGATGGACAAAAAAAGACTTTGCTGCCAAGGCATGAAAAAGATTGTGAATAATACAAAACACCCAAAAACAGATTTGAGAAGCTGGGTTGTGTTAGAAAATAATAATAACACTTTCTCAGGAAAAGCATGGGAGTAATTTTTAAAGTTTTGAAATGGGAATGTTGTTGAAAATTTGGACTGTTAACATTTCCCTTTGAACATCTGAAGAAAGGCCCAATATACTGAAATACTCTCCTCAAATATTTGTTGATCTTTTTGCAGCAGTCAAGAGTAGTGATCATTAATCGATATTTACTGGTTGGACTAAAGGAATTAGAGGAAAGTAGTAACAAATTCAATTAAATAAGGCAATTATGTTCTGTGGTACCTTGTATTATGGAGACCTTAAAAACACATAAGTTAATTCTGAAGGAAATCCATTATTCACTTCCTGTGTGAAAATTGTATTTCTCTGTTTTTATGTTTGTCATGTTACAGTATACTTTCAGGGTTCGCTAGAAGAAAAGAACTCGGGCTGAAATGCTTTTGGCAGCTTTTCTATTGATTATAAAGCTTTCAAGTTATTCACAGTAAAGAGCAGGAAATGGGTTGGTTGGTGATGGTAGTTAGTGGAAACAATAAAATCCACTGGGGGGAAGAAAGAACAAGGAGGACCTGGTTGAAATAATAACTTCACTACCTTATGCATTTCTTGTTTAGAATATTGGACATGGGATTGGCCCAGACCCATAAAAGTCAACTAGCATTTTACCTTTTCTTAATCTTTCCAAGCTGATTTCTCAAGGGGTAAATTGCTGGAGTCCAGCTGCGGCAGGGCTAGGGTTTCCCAAAGGTGGTCAGGGAGTCGGCGATTGAGAGACAGAAAACACTGCACACCAGTCTGTGAGTGAATCTGAATCCGCTTTATTTTTTAGAAGCTGGAATATATATATGCTAACCTTGGCAGCAACCCCCAGCCCCAAGCAGGAAGCGCCCCAGGCTTAGGGCCAGGCA